>BRXX01000076.1:0-39016 GCA_030267905.1 Triparma verrucosa | reverse complement strand
GGATAATGTCAATGAGTTAGATTGGGTTTGGAGCGAGTTTGGACTAAGCGAAGCAAGGATGTGATGTATCCTGAGCGAGTGACTGAGCAAAGCGAGGAAGTACCGGCTCACCTCTCGAGGGAAGACGTCAACAAGACAAAAGCGCCCAGGGGCAGCACATACAGCGCCCCAGAGACGGCCACCGATCCAAAGACCGGAGAAGTGAGCGGGGTCAGGGTGCCCGCGGAGAAGATGCTCAGCTTCGGGACAAGGTAGGAGATCAGCCCGGCAAGAGGGATGAAAAGAGCTTGCCCCACGATCAGGAAAAGCGTATTCTTGGCGTTGTACTCGTCGGGTTCAGGGGTGGAGACTGGGGAGGAGCGAAGGCTCGTAGGAAGGAAAAGGGGCTGGGTAAGCGCCGGGTTTTTCGGCGTGGCCAGCGTGATCTGGCGATGAAATTTCAGGCCCACAGTGCGAGTTGAGACACGGGCGGGCGAGATGTAGGGAGTGAACGGGGCGACGGGGTGCACCACCGCCAGCACCGACGCTAAAATGGACGACAGCCGCATGTCAAAAAATGAAAATTTATTTCAAGACAGAAATATTTTTGTGGATATATTTGGTCAGATCATAATTTTAAGGCCCCTTAGATTGAAAAATTGGCCATTACTTATATCTTTGCTGATTTTTATAAAATTGATTTGACCATGATTTTCATGATAAAAACATCTTTTTACCAAATAAGGATCATATTTAGAATACTGTGTTAATCATAGAACTTCAGAGAGATTTTTACTGTCTAAAATTGCTTTTTCTCATTTAAAAAAAATCCTCTTCAGAATCCCTTTTTTGCCCTTTTGAATAGCAATTATTCCTCTGAGAGGTCTCAAAAGAGGAATATGACCAAAATTTACTAATGAAACAACAGATTATGCAGAAACAAGCAACGACGTTAATCAATGTCGCGAAGCTAATTCGTCGCAGTAGCATCCCCCATCAGTCCCGATCATGTCATTTTCAGCAAAAAAGGCAGAAGCTTGAATTGAAGATGACGATTTTCACCAAACCCACAGGGTGAAACTGGAGCAGCGCTGAAAAAGGAAAACTCTTGCAGTTGAAATGGCTACTGTTGCTCCGGGCGGGGAAACCACGCTCGATGCGTACAACCACAGAAGCATAGGAGGCAGACGTAAGTGCCGCAAGCGCCCCCCGCCATCCCCTGTCCCTCTCCCCCCACCGGAGCAGTTAGCCCTCAGTACTCCAGCCCCGCCCTCTTTTGGCCCACATACTGAATCTTTTTGAACGTATTTTCGCCCCGCTCTTATCGGTCATTAGCGGAATATACCTCAATCCCCACCTCCCCTTCTTTCCCTCGCAACGATTCCCCCCAACATCCTCCCCCTTCCCTTCAAACTCTCACCCTTTTCGCCTGCTATATATGTCACCCCATTCTCCCCCCCCCCTCCCACTCCTCTCACCCCTCCGCCGCACAGATTACCAGGAAGACCGTGCTAAGGCCATAGACGACCTCAACGAGCTAATCCCCGAGTCGACTAAGGGCGACCGTAGCATTCGGCGGGCCCTTTACTGCGTCTTTGATGGACACGGTGGTGATGCCTGTTCAGAGTTTTTGTTCCAGAACTTCCACAAGCACCTGCTCGAGAAGGAGAACCTATGCGAGGACCCGAAGGCGGCGATAATGTCGACGTGGGACGAGTGCGAGGAGCAATTCCAGAGCAGGATGACTGCTCGTTATGACCGGAATGCTAAGGTATCTACGCCCCCCACCTCTCCCTCCCTCTCCACCGTCCACCCACTAACCCACCCACTCGCTCCAAACACAGGGCTTCAAACCCAAGAAAGAGGGAGACAAGCCCAAGTTTCCTGGCGACGGGTCCACCGCCACTGTGTGCCTCATCGAAGGCAACAAGGTTTACATTGCCAGTTGCGGCGACTCGTCTGCTGCTGTTATTAGGACAAACAAAAGCTTGGAGAAGTTCACCAGGGAGCACCACACGGTCGACCCAGAGGAGGTGGCGAGGATAGAGGCGGCTGGTGGGGAGTTGGTACAGAAAACGATAAAGGTGAGCCCCTACCTCTTTCCCCCTCGCTTTTCCCTGACCTAACCTTCCTTCAATTCCAACCTCCACTCTACTCTAGACCCCGGCCCCATTCCCATTCTGCTGCACAAAAATGGTCGACAAGCCGCTCGGAAAGCCGCGAGTTTACCCCGGAGGCCTCCTCGTGACCAGGGCCTTTGGCGACTTCCAGGCCAAGCTTCCCGTCGCTGGAGGCATACCCGGCAGCATAATCCATACCTGCGACCCCATCCGCGAGGTCATGATCGAGGACGACTGGCAGTATTTCGTGGTCGCCTCTGACGGAATCTGGGACGGCTTAACTGACGAGCAGGTGCCCAAGGTGCTGAAGCAAGAGGTGTGTGACAGCAAGAAGTCAACAACGACAACGCAGGTTGGTTATTCATCATTCTAACTCGTCGCTTTGCTCCTCAACCCCTTCACTCCTCAAACTCTTCGCTCCTCAGCTGGACGACGCCCAGGACGACTACGGCAAAGGGGACGACAACAAGGAGAAGGTGCGAAAGAGGGTCGTGAAAGGCTTCGTTGAGTCTGCTACCGACTCAGAGTTCTGGAGGAAAAACCAATGCGATGCTGATAACACCACAGCAATTATTCTTTTCTTCAAGTAAAAACACAAATCGAAATGATGCAAAATAAGCCACGCATACAGCATCAAACAAAGAACAAAACCATTAAATATTCAAAGACACTCGTCTCCCGCTTGCCTTTCTATTTAGCAAACCCGATACCTTTGCCTTCATGCTTTTGCCCCTAGCCTTCTGCTTCCCCGACCCCCCAGATTTCCCCAACCCAACGCCAACACCAATTTCATCATGGTAGCCGAGTAATTTGCAGAACGCCTCGATTGTATCGTCGCAATCCCCTAGCTCAACGACATCACGATAGTTCACCCCTCCCCCCTTCCCCTTCTTCTTCTCTTGCTCCTCGTCCCAAAAGTCTCCAACGAGCTCCCTGTTGACGAGCATTCGTGGGACATCATCAGGCACTAAATTTACAAGGTTCGAAAAGGGCGCAACCTTCAAGCTCGTTCCCATGACGATGCACAGGTCGCAACCCTGCATGTCCGCCTTGTAGTTTTGCCCAAAGCGAGCAGGTAGGTTCTCTCCGAAGAATACGATGGGGGGCTTGCAAAAGCCTTTGTCGCATTCCTCGCATTTCAATCCAGAGTAACCGTTCTTTTCTCCGTTGAGCAAAACGTCCCTGAGCTTGTCCTTGTCGCAAGGAGCTTTGCAAAGCCCGCACAGTCCGTCCCCTAAAAATGAGCCGTGAGCCTCCACCAACTTGTCCTCGTGAACCCCGGCCAACCTCTCCAAACCGTCTATGTTTTGCGTGTAGCACCTCAACAACATGCCCTTGTCCTGCAGCAGCTTGACGAACTTGTGCGTCAATGTGGGCTTGAACTTTTCCGGATCGGGGTACATTTCCTTTGCTATCTTGTGAAAGGGCGTCTTGTCAACCTCGTTAAAGTAGTGGAGATCGAAAATAGCCTCTGCATAGGGCAGGTTGTACTTCTCAACCTGGGAGTAGAGCCCGGTGCCCTTGGTGCGAAAGTCAGGAATCCCAGTAGACACGGAGCACCCGGCTCCCATCAAAATCACGACGTTCTTATATTTTTCACCCCGCAAGCGTCTCGCCAGACTCTTCATGCTGCAGTCGTTCCCCAACACCTCGAATTTCTTCTCAGTTGTCATGCCTTCACCTTCGTCGGCCACCGCAGCATCAGGAACGCCAACGCCCATCCCCTTTGCGATCTGACCGATAGCATTGTTTAGAATTTTATCGAAATCTGCCTGGAACTTCTGCCATTTGTTTTCTAGACTTTGAGACGCAGTTATTGCGCTCTGCACGTTGCTTTGGGTTTTGGATATCTGGTCAGAGGTCCGCCTCAAGCCCGCAATTGTCTCCGAAAGCTTCCTTGACACATCACTGCGCACAACGATTTCGCGAATGGGAGACGAGGGTTAGACCTTGGCTAATTGAAAAGGTAAACGGTAAATTTCTGTGTGTGACTGAACTGCGTTCAGAACTGGACGATGGCGACAGGAAAACTACCTACGCTACAGGCCGCGAGCCGAACAGGATCCAGCCCTCACGACCTACTATTTCTTCACCGTGTCGGCCCTTCGTCCCGCCCTCCCCTCCCAACTTACACAGCGCTGTCTCCCTCTGATATTGCCCCCTTTTTCATCGGATCTTGTTGCACCTCAGAAAGGTCCTTTGCCGAAGTTTGAGATCCCATCAACGAAGAAGTCATAGCTATAATCTACGAGAACACGATTATATATATTATAATAAAAAAACCCGTCGATAGTTGATACAACTCAACTCAATCATAAAATTGGGATCCACGATCCAGAATTTCACCCCGGTTTCTCCCTGGCACTTTTTTTAGTTTCCGCGTCGCACCTCCGCCCTCAAATCACCAACCTCAACCCCAACCACACTCCGCCTCCTCGCTCCCTCCCTCATATCAGCACCAAATGACGTGGTTCAAAGACGCATTTGGGTTCACCGAGAGCGAAGCAACCCCATCAGAGATTACCAGCCGATTCTCAGTTGAGCCGGTAGAGGACGGGTCTGGTGAAGAAACATTATGTTGTCCAAGTGGGACACGTTATCATTTGGGAAACTTTGATATCTTATCCAGCAAGCAGCTCAGGGAGAGCACACAGGTCGCCCAAACAACGACCTCTATGGGGGGCATCACCTTCGCCAACACACACGGTGACGTGCGTTCTTTTCACACAAAGTTTGCTGCAGAATCTTCAACGACCCTCATACAAGCCGCATCGCAATTCAATTGCTTAGAAATGGTGGGCCCGTCCGTCACTCCCGACAAGGGAATAACAATTTATGAGAGGGACAGGACACAAGGACCGGCATGTGCATTGTCCTGCCCGGCGGCAACTCTCTATCGCAACTACCTTGTGTATGGTGGACGAGGGCAGTGCGGGCGCAACAGCCAGATCAACACATTGAGTCTAGTCGACGACCTAATTGACCGTTATGGTGAGTCTCTCCCCTGACCCCTCCTCACCCCACCCTACAACCACCGCCCACCGCCCTAACTTGCGTCTCCGCTCCCTCCCTCCCCTAATCGTCTCCCCACGAAGCCAACAATTACTATACAATCCGAAATGGATACGCTTGGCCTCCCCCCGGGAAGATGGCCGAGCTGACTGAGCGCTTAAATGGCGATGAAGCCCTGTGCGAAGATATTCGTCAGAGCGTCCAGGTTGGTATTCACTGGAACACAGAGGTCAAGGCTACGGGCAAAAAGGTTTGCCAAGTTTTCGCGTCGGCCACTCCCGTTGCCTACGCCAAGGACACGAGCTCTTCCGATTGGAAATTATTTTCGACTCTGGTACTGGACGGCATGTATGAGGCAACGCTTGCAGCTGCTTTGAAGCTACAGAGGGAGAGAGGTGTGCGTATCCGAGTCGTTTTGACTTTGCTTGGGGGGGGAGGTGAGCGGCCGAGCGAAGAGAGAACCCACGGCAGCAAAGCGACCAAGAACTGAGAATCACGATTATTCTAACTCGTTAATCCAAACCTCTTGCGACTCGCTACGCTCGTCACAGCTTTCGGGAATAATATGACTTGGATTCTAGACGCCATTGAACGTGCATGTCTAATCTTCAAGAACGAGGCGCTCGACATAGAGTTGTTGCATTATTCCCCGCCCGGGTCCCGGTTCGCAGACTTCGCCACAAAGTTAAAAAGAAAGATTAGTAGATAGAACTAAAGGACCCTGATTTTACCTTGTTCGCGCCTTCTTTGCTCGCTGGTCGTCGGCCGATCTTCTGCGGTAACTGGCCTATTCCGTCTCTCCTCTTCCTCCTTCGCCCACCGAATCTTGGCCTCGGCGAGTTCCTTCTTCTCAAGAGCCCCGGCAGCCTTCAGCACCTCAACGACGTCTTCAGCTCCCCTTGCCTTTGCCACCACTAAAGCTGTCATTCCAGCCGGTGTGTCTATATTGACGTTGCAGCCCCTCATGATCAGAGTCTGGACCGTCGTTTTGTCCCCGTTCCCAGCCGCAAGCATCAACGGCGTCCATCCAAATTTGTTCTTATGGTCCTTGTCTGCCCCAGCAGAGATAAGCGATACCCCAACATCGACGTGCCGCTTTGCGATGGCGATGGTAAGCGCGGTGTCCTTGTGGTGGTCTTCAACAGAAACGTCAGCCCCTCGTTCAAGCAAAAGATTGACCACGTCCAGGTGACCCTTGAGAGCCGCCCTCATAATCGGAGTTGCCTTATGTTTGCTCTCTTGATTGATCAGCCTTTCTTCTGCCTTGTCTGCATCATCGTCCTCCCAGTCTGGCTCCACCTCTTCGTCGCTTTCTTGAATATCTATCTCTGCAATGCCCGCGTCAAGCTGCTCCTGCCTGTGCCTATGTCTCTTCTGCTGATACTTTCTAATAGCTTCCCGCTCGTCAAAGGTTTTCAGAGGCTTCTCGCGAACCCACGAAGTCAAGAACTCAACGATGTCAAGCCGACCAGTCACGCATGCGCTATGCATGCAATTCTCCAAGTTAGCGCTTGTGGCGTACACATCACACGGGTAATTGCACAGGGCCTTGACGATGTTGAGATGCCCATTGTAGCAAGCGAACATTAAAGGAGTCTCTTGCACTTCCCCGAACCTTTCATTGATGTCATAGTTCTCGTCTGAAAGTAAAGAGGACTTCACTAAGTCGAGCCTGTTATTGGCACAAGCCAAATGGAACGGGAACCCTCGCAACCCCTTCTCCCTCTTCTTCTCTCTGTCCTTTGCCCGCACAAGAGTAGGTTTTTGCACTTGTTTCTTGACTTCTGTAAGAGCACCCTGTGCCACCACAACCTGCATAGTAGGTGGGGTTAGTCCTCGTCCCAGAACTGTTACTGTTTTGTCCTACCAACGCACCTTTTTCGCCCCAGCCTTGAGCTTCGCTAACATGTTCCCCCCTGAATTGACCCCAGTCGTCCCCGTCGCCTTTTTGCCCCCCTTCGCCAGAGCGTCCGTGAACATCTTTTCAGCCATGGCTTCGGCGGCTGTATTTGGAGGATTTTTTAAAGTTTGAGAAGGTATTAGTCAAAGGTACGAAGTAGGCCTGGTTAGCAATATGTAATGTTTAATGATAGTAGCAGAAGGCCTTTTTGTTATGGCGCTAGCTATACGCTAAAGTTCCCAGCAAGGTTGTTAATATTTTCACTGATGATTCCCAGTATGTGATAGAGGGAGTATGTGATAGTCATGATTGTCCAAATGTATAAATTGGCCATCTGCCTGATCGTACTTGGTCTCACCAAGGCCAATGGCGGCTGCTCCTCATCGATGGATTGTTCGCTGAACGGAGATTGCGAACAATCCTCTGCTGAAGGCTCTGCCTGCCTTTGCGATCGGGGGTGGAAGGGGGCTCATTGCGACGTTCTTGATATTCAACCTACGCCCAAAACAGCTGGCTATCACAACGAATCCTTTGCCAGCTGGGGCGGTAATATCATTTTCGAGGGTGGCAAGTATCATCTGCTTGTTGCTCAATTCGTCAATGAATGCCCACTTGGACTTTGGGGGACGGCTAGCTCCATCATCCGCGCAGAATCTGACTCTTATCTGGGACCCTTTGAATACAAAGAGACCGTCGTTGGCGCCTTCTCCCACAACCCGACCATCCGAAAGAGCCCCCACGATGGCAATTACTATCTTTTTATGATTGGAGCTGGAGATTCTGTTGATCCTCCCGACTGCCGCGAAGACTCTCAGCACCTCTCCTCAACTTTACAAGAGAGTTCCATACACGTGCAGAGGGCGGACAGCATCTATGGGCCGTGATCGAAGCCGCAGGCTGTAATGTTCAGTAACAACTCAACCTATCTTTGCAACGGTCACACTAATCCATCCCCGCACTTCATGCCTGACGGATCCGTCTACCTGGCCTTCCAGGCTGACAGCTGTGGCGACCCTACCCACGACACTGGCGCCATGGTTGGTCTCGCCAAAAGCGCTGCATGGGATCAGCCTTTCGAGCTTACTTCTCCTGACCCTGTCACCCCCAAGGATTGGGACCCTCTTCATCCAGTGTGCTGGGCCGGGGTGGACGAGGACCCTTTCCTCTGGTTGGATAAGCGCGGGTTTCACATCCTCACGCACGGCATGTGTCCTTCTGGTTTGAGACAGGCGCACTACAAGTTCAGCGTTGACGGAGTTAATTGGAAGACGAGCTATTTGCAGACGTATCACTACTTAGTGAAATACGAAGATAAATCACGACATGCTTTCGCTAGAATGGAGCGACCGCAGCTCGTGTTCGCTGGCGGTTTCGATGAGAATACCGGCCTTGCTGGGGAGCCCGTTGCCCTGGTAAATGGTGTTTGTGGATTTGGGTTTGGTAAAAATCACAGTGACTTTGAGTGCGTTTTTGACAAGTTAACGGGCATGACATGGACACTTGTCCGACCTCTCGGTGACGAAGCAGAGGTATAATATTTGCAAATAACACGCTCACGCTTGTAAATTAAAAAACCCCGTCGTTTTTCCCTATTTCGTTATTGCGCGGCGTACTGACAAGCCGATAGAAACGACCTGAACTTCCTTAACCATGCGCCACCCTCATTACCCTAACCCCCCCCTCCTCCCCCCATTCTCAACCCATGCATTTGTTCTCTTTTATGTTCTCGACCGAAATTTACTTGTACATGGCCTCGATAGCTTCGGAGTGGTTGGTTGCGGCAACGGACCTCTTGAGCTTAAGAGTAGGAGTGAGCTCTCCGGTGGACTCAGAGAAGTCACCGTTGAGGAGAGTCCACTTGGCGACCCTCTGGGCCCTGGAAGTGGTCTGTCCGTTGGCGGTTTCCATTCCCTTGTTGAAGTACTGCTCGAACTTGGCGCAGGACTTGGCCTCTTCGGTGGTGGTGGCCGTGGAGCCGATGCTCTTGGCGGTCTCGAGGGCCTGTCCAGTGAGCTTGTTGGTGGGCGATCCGTCATCGTTCATCTCGACGGACAAAGTGAGGCAGATGGTGAGGAACTTCCTCTTGTCTCCGATGACCATGCAGTTGGCGACGGCAGGCATGGCGATCTTGAACTCGTTCTCGATCATGACGGGGGGGATGTTCTCTCCTCCGGCGGTGATGATGAGCTCCTTGATCCTTCCGGTGATGGACATGAAGCCAGAGGGCTTTACGACGTTGGGGTCGTCGTCCTCGTCGAACTTTCCAACATCTCCAGAGTGGAGCCAGCCCTCCTCGTCGATGGTCTCCTTGGTCTTGTCGGCCATGTACATGTAGCCCATGAAGATGTGGCGGCCGCGGTAGCAGATCTCTCCATTGGCGGGATCGATCTTGGACTCGGTTCCGGGGAGGGGCCTTCCGCAGGTTCCGATCTTCCACGCGGTAGGGGTGTTGACGGTGTGGGGCCCGGTGCACTCGGACTGTCCGAAGAGCTCGAGGATGGGGATGTCGATGGAGGCGAAGTAGTCGAGGACCTTCCTCTCAATGGGGGCGGCTCCGGTGTAGCACGCGATGCACCTCTGGAGGCCGAGGGCGGCCCTGATCTTTCCGAGGATCTTCTTGGCGATGAAGAAGGTCATGGGGGCTCCTCCGCCCTCGCCGAACTGGGCCTTCATGTTCTTGGACATGGCCTTGCCCTTGGCCCAGGCTCCGATGTTCCTCTTGACGAAGGACTTGTTGTTGACCTTGGCGACCTCCTGCATCTTCTCGTAGATCTTCTCCCAGACACGGGGGACTCCGAAGAAGACGGTGGGCTTGACCTCCTTGAGGGTGAGGCCGAGACTTCCCCTGAGGGCGTCGGGCTGGGCAAAGTAGACCTGGGATCCGGAGACCATGGGGCAGTGCAAGTCGAGCATCTGGGCGGCGATGTGACTGAGGGGCAGGTAGGAGATGAGGCAGTCCTGGGGTCCGAGGGCGTCGATGGTGGAAAGCATGACGGAGCTCGTCCAGCACAGGTTGTCGTGCGAGATCATGACGGCCTTGGGGTTTCCGGTGGTTCCCGAGGTGTAGATGAGGGTGCAGCAGTGACCGGGCTTCTGCGCCTGTTTCCTCTCGACGAGCTTGGAGGCGGGGATCTGGTCCCCGAGCTTGAGGAAGTCCTCGAAGGAGTGGATGGGGACGCTGCACTTGTGGGCAGGGTTGGGGGCCTCTCCGTAGACAACGAGGGCCTTGAGGTTCTTGAGGTCCTTGGCGATCTGGAGGTACTTGGAGAGCTGCTTGTTGCCCTCGACAACGACGACCTTGGCCTTAGAGTGCTCGGAGACGTACTTGCAGGCCTCGGGCAGGTTGGTGGTGTAAATTCCGGCGGCAACTCCTCCGGCGGCGATGGCTCCCATGTTGGCGAAGAACCAGGAGGGGGCATTGAATCCGATAATGTTCACAGAGTCGTGGGCCTCGAATCCGATGGAGATGAGAGACTTGGCGAACCTGTCGACCTCGCCGCGGTACTCGTTCCAGGTCCAGGACTTCCACTTAAGGGATCCGGTGCCGTCATCCTGCTTCTCGTGGAGGGCCTGCTGGTCACCAAACTCAGCGCAGGTCTTGTCGAAGCGGTCCTATTTTTGTTGAGGGGGGGAGGGGGTAGGGGGGGTGGGGGGTTAGGTTAGGGCAGTGGGCGGTGGGGTGGGGGGGGGTCAGGGGAGAGACTCACCATGACGGTCATAGAGGGGAGCGCCGCAGCGCCCTCAGTCCCCATTCGGACCTGGAGTTCCTTTGAGGGTTCCGTGCAGTAAATAGTGTTCATTTTGTTATCTGTGCGGGAAGGAGCAGCGGGTGGGCGAGGGTGCGAGGAAGGTTAGTGTTGAAGTCGGAGTTCGGATGAGTCACAATAACTAAGATGACACCCTCAGCCGCTTGAGGAACAGTAGGAGACGTAACAAACTTGTGGAGGTGAAGCTGCAGGAATTTGGGTCGATATGCGGGTGCGCGAGGTACATAGCGGGCGCCTTATGGTAGAGAAAGGGCACGACAGAAGGGGGAAAGGAAGGGCACGCTATCGGAGAGGCTCAGACCTCCAACTGCAGAACGTGGACGAGGCCGCGGTCTTTCACACACAAGAATGGAAGGGTTGGCCACAATGGAGGCGGACAATCTCCCGCTGAGTGCCATTTCCGACCGTCAATGTTTCATAGAAGCGGAGTGGAAGAATTTGGAACGGAATTTCGACGCGCTTATTGAGTTATCACCTTTTAATGAAAATGTGAAAAATTCGATGGGACTGAGAAGGCAAAGCGATCTTCTAATTTGTGATCTTGTTCATAGCGTTCATAGCAGCTAGAAGTTTACGATCCCATTTGACATAATATTTATCCTCCTGCGTAACGAAAATCAGGATCGCTGTAGTCGTCGTAGTTTTACTTTCTTGATCTGTGGTGTTTTGCGCCTCGGACCCCTCTTCGAGACATGGGTGATTTCGTGAAGAAGTTCGCTCGGCCGGATACTGGAATTCGCACCGTCGAGGGCCAGGTATCTGGATCGCGCGCCGCAGGGCTCGAGAAGGAGAGGCAGAAGAGTCAGGAGGCCTTTGAGGCCAAGAAGGCCAAGATGGAGGAGGTGAGGCGAGGAGAGGCGAGGAGAGGTTAAGGTAGTTATATATAGTTCTTGCACTCTGACTCCAACACTGACTCATACCAAACACAACAATTCTACAGGACAGCAAACGAGGCGCCAAGAGAATCGACGACAAGTTCCAGCAGACGACGGAGAACGCCACAGCTGTGGACGTCGTTGGTCTGGTCACGGCGGATGAGTGGAAGAGGCGCATGGAGGAGAAGAATAAACGGAAGGAGTCCGCCGACCTGGAGGCGGAGGAGGCGGAGAGGGAAAAGGAAGACCTGAAGAAGAAGAAGCAGAAGAAGAAGAAGAAGAAGAAGATTCTGAGCTTGAGTTTCGCAGCGGATGACGAGGATGAGGATGGTGCGGGCTCCCCCTCCCCCGTGAAGAAGAAGTCGAAGAAGAATCCGGAGGTCGAGACCTCGTTTCTGCCGGACAAGGACCGAGAGGCCGAGCAGAAGAAGGAGGAGCGCAGGCTGAAGCAGGAATACATAGCCAAGCAGGAGGCCATTAAGGAGGAGAAGCTAAAAATTACCTACAGTTACTGGGACGGGTCCGGGCACAGGAAAGAAATCACGGTGAAAAAGGGTCACACTATTTTGGAGTTTTTGGAACTAGTCAGGTAGGATTGTTGTGTGCGAGGAGCGATGCGACGAGCGAAGCGACAGCGACGAGCTTAGAAAGCATGTGTTACTCGATATCGACGTTGCGCTGCCAACTCCACCACTTCCTAACACCGTCAACACAACACACGCTTGGCTCGTCACAGACTGGACCTGAGCTCACAATTCAGGGAGGTCGCGGCCGGAGTCGCCGAGGACCTCATGTACGTCAAGGAGGACATCATGCTCCCCTGCGACATCACCTTCTACGACCTGATTACCACCAAGGCGAGGGGAAAGTCGGGGCCGCTCTTCAGCTTCGACGTGCACGACGACATCAGAATCGGAGCAGTCGACAGCAGAGTGGAGAAGGACGAGAGCCACCCAGGAAAGATCGTAGACAGGAAGTGGTACGACAGGAACAAGCACATCTTCCCGGCCAGCAGGTGGGAGCAGTACGATCCTGCAAAGGAATTCACAAAGTTCACGATAAAAGGCTAAGAACGCTACGCAAAATTTATGAATGAAAAGAATAATCTTGTTTGTTGTCTGTTTCTTTCCTTTTTCGTTGTGGTCTTTGCTTTGACTTATCAGGAAGTGAAAAAAGAAACAAAAAAATGCAACCCCAGCCGGAGCAAAAACAGAGCGATTATCCATACTAACCGAGGGGGATACACTATTGCTCGCTTGCGCGCCTATAGGAGGGATCCGGATTATGAAGTCCCATCAAGCCACTTCTGGCAGGATGAAATATTCGCCGCAGTTTTATGAATAACTCAGAAAATGAAATTCTGATTTTTGGCTACGTAAATTTTGAAACCAGGCTTTTGAAGAGAGGCAAAAACCCACTCAATCAATTCTTCATCGCACGGACGCGACATGAGAGACGCTGGCAAGTGCGCTTTCCAAACCACATTTCACTCGTCACGGCCCCGTCCCTCCACCCGAAGCCCGCTCCACTCCAATTATCTGCCCTTCTCAAAATGTTTGACTCCAGCTCGTTCCCTCTTTACTAGTCCCCTGTCAGAGCTCCCCCTCGACGTCACGACGGCGGCGACTTTTGAGCCCGTTGGGTTGAGCCCGCCCACTATAATCGCGTTGACGGTGGTTTGCCTGGTTCCCTTTGCATGGTAAGCGATTTTGCCTGCTCGGTCCTCGACTCGACAGGGGGTGTGAAGGTTGGGGAGAAGGAGGAAGAGGAAAAATATATAATATATTAACGTGGGGGTTCTCGGTCTCTTCGCTACGTCATTCACTCCCTGCACTCGATACCCGCAAGTGCTCAAAAACTGTTTCTGACCCGCTCGTTGCTCCTGACCCCGTCACTCCCCGCCGCACAGGGCAACGTACGAATTTTGGACTCGAATCGCCAACGGCCAACAGTTCGGCACCGGGAAGGATTCAATAACCATAGGTGAGGAGATGAGACGAGACGACGACGACATGCAGAATAGATCTAGTAGTTGTTTCAAACTAATCAGCGCCACCACCCACCAGGCATTCCCGATGACCCTAAGAAATCCCGAGGAACCCGAGTCCTCGGCCAAGGTGCCCTCAACACTGCCTACGTCCTCTTCGCGATATCGGGCTTCGTCCTTGCCGTTAGTTTCTACAGCGCGCTCGACTTGACCAATACTGGGCCGTTGCCTGACTACGCAGAAGTTCCGAAGTTGTCACCGGCAGAAGCTCTAGTGGGGTTGGTCTTCAAACCACCACAATGACCAAGCCACCTTACCACCCTACCACCCTACTCACATGCATTAAAATAAAATCTATAATTTTTGACATTCACAAGTTTCCTTCTTTCCCCCCTCCCTCCTCCCCCTCCTCCTCCACCCCGCACTCCGCCATCTCATTAAACTCCTCCACGAATTCCTCCCAAACCTCCCTCTCTAAATCCAGCACCTCCAACCAGCTCCCCCCCCCCTTAACCTCCACCTCCTTAACCACAACCGCAGCCATAACCGCGCACTTCGCAATCTCCTCCCCCCTCAAACCCAACCAAACCCTTCCCCCATAACTATCATTCATAACCCCTACCCCAATTTGCGCTAGAACCTGCTGTCCAACATTCTCCCCCCCTTTAGTAACGAAACCTCCGCTCGTGTACTTCGACTTAAGGAGGGACATCAAGTCACAGAAAGGCTTGTAGGCGTGGGAGACGGTTAAATCGAAGGAGAGAGTCTGGAGGACGACGCGCTCCAGGATTAATATACGGTCCTGGAGGGGGGGGGGAAGAGAGGGGGGGGGGGGAAGAGGGGGTTGAACGTTTGTCGTTAGATCAAAAACTAAACGTGTGCTGGTTCTTAAAAAATCTCTCTCTCTCTTTTCGTTCTTCCGACCCCCCGCCCTCACCTTGAGTTCTAAAAATTCCTCACTCTTCAAATCCAAAGTCGCCGGAGCGGCCTCGGACGTTATTACAGAAGACGTTGAGTTGTTTATGCGTTCTAGGAGCATGTGGGATTGCAGAACTAAAGGCGTTGGACGTGTGTGTGTGTATGTTTAAGGGAAGGGTTTGGGGGGGGTTTCGTACTCGTTAGATACAGGCATTGTTATTGTGGGCACAGTATTCTGACGCGGGTATAATTGATTACATTCGTTCTTCTTCAAACCTTACCTACGCTGGCGACTTTTCTAGGAGTCTCGTCGACTTTGGAGGCTAGGAAGGTGCAGGCGACGCTCACGTCGTAACGGGAGTGGGTCGCGAAGGACTGGCGGGAGAAGAAACGGTGGAAGAATATTATTGATGTTGAAACCGTTTGACGAGGCCTGGTGGGGTTATGAAGAGGGTTTGAGATTAGATGAGATGGGTTGTGAGATGGGTTGTGAGATGATATGAGATGATTTTAGTGCAGCCTTTTCGGGTTGCAGCGCTCGCTCGCTCGCTTGCGTACTCTTTGCGTACTACTTACAAACACAGAGCTTCGCCTAACTGTAGAATAAATGTAACAGTATTACGCCTCGTTCTGAGCTCTTGACGAGAAGTTAGGTGACCAGTGACCACGGATGGGGGAGGAGGACGGCGAGATTTACGTGTTATCCATGGGTCAGATAGTGGAACATTATCGTCCAATATTGAGCTGCCATTCATGCTTGCATACGCAGACGCCATAGAGATTATTATAGAGATTATTAGGGACGTCTACTACGTCTACTACTTCTACTACTACTACTACTACTACTACTCTGTTGCCACACAGAAGGCCACACAGAAGTATCAAATAAGGGTCCTAACAGTGTCCTAACAGTGTCCTAACAGTGTATCCGACTTGATTCCTATTGTGCTCGGTTATCGCTCGCTCATAAACGAGACTTGGTAAAGGGTAAATATTTCCTTAAACAGCAAGCGAAATTAAATATTATTTTATCTAATCAAAGAATACCACTACAACTTTTATATAAGATCGTAATAATTTATACAAATGTGAAGTAGAACGAAATAACGAACAATAATTGGTGGACTGAATTATTATTATTTTGCAGCAATTTTGCCACAAATAAATATTACTGCCCACTTGCACTATATTTACAGACATGTTATCGACATGTTACAGCTACTTAAATCAATATCTAGACGACATGTCATCCATAATAGTATAGTTACGTCACGAATACCTTTAAATAGTCCAATAATACGTACAATAGAACCTCTAATAACTCATTTATCAAATCCAAGGTGCGTCCCGGCAATAGACGTTGCGCACCTACAGCACTAATGCTACAGCGATCGATAGATCAATCGCTGTAGCAATCGATCTATCTGTATAGCTATTGATACTCAATACAAATTGATCAATACTGATAAAGTGATAACTGATCCAAACGTCAGCAGCGACAGCAACAGCGTTTCTTCTCTAACCCTTCATCCCCAATGCTTCATCCCCAATGCTTCATCCCCAATGTGGGCGCCCCAGACAAAATAATAGCATAATAAATCTTACCCAAATCAGAGCCTCATCGAGCGACACAACAATACAAGCCTCCTCCTCAACAATACCGACGACGACGTCTCCGGAGGCGTCGGAGACGGACCCTGCCTACCTCGGTTATTATTTCGTGACGAGCGAAATTGGAACTGTGCCGTGTAGAGAGACGCAGGAGGTGAGAAAGAATGGTCGCGGAAGATGTCTTGGGTCGATTCGTTCCAAGTCGTCGTGAAGCTCCGCGATCATTTAGGCCGCTCATTATCAACGCCACTTTATTCTAATTCTTCGCTTCACTTCGCTTCGCTCCTCGCTTTAGACCGTGGAAGGCCTGCTGTACTCTCGGTGGAAAATCTTGAGGGCTCGAGAAGAGCTCAAGAAAAACGACGAAGTTATCCCCGCCTCGCTTCGAAAATCTCTCGACAGCACCATGAAATCCCTCACCAGCCTCTGCGTCTCCGTCTACGACTCCGAGCAGATCTGGACTTACAAAACCCTCGGCAAAAACCTCAAGTCAGGAGGTTTAACATCCCCCACCCATCGCACCACCCTCTTGAAGCTCGCCTCCAGAGAGATGGGAAGCGAGTACGACCAGTACAACGTAGAGTACACCGTGGAGGGGACTCCGCCGGTGGACTTGAGCGGGAGGAAGGATTACAACCTGAGCAGCGATTGGACAAATGTGCAAGAAGCCCTGGACAAAATTAAGTGAGTTTTTGTTCGTTTTTGTTCGCTTTCGTTCGCTTTCGTTCGTTTTCATTCGTCACCTCGTCACGAGTCCCCCTGTTCTAACCTCACCCCCTACACCCCCCTCCCTCCCCAGATCCCAATCCTCCTCCAAATCCAAAGCCTCCCTCCAACCCACCCTCGACTTCTACCTCGCCTACCGCTCTAAATTCCTCGGCGGCAACCTCGCCGCCTACCTCTCCCACCTCTCCCTCTTCCCCCCCCCCCTCCGCTCCACCCTAAAATCCTCCGCCCCCTACAAAATCCTCCTCCAAGACCTCCGCTACACCATCAACAAGCACGGATTCACATGGCTCAACACCTGGCACGTAGGTATAATATCCCAGTCCCTCGGTCGTCTCGGCGGTCCTTCCTGCCAGTTTTTTCTCGAGGCAGTCGAGAGCATGGGAAGGGAGTACGTCTTCAACAGCGACGTCGAGGATGTAGCGAAGGTCGCTTGGGCGATGTCTAGGATGGATAGGCCTGTTGGTGAGGGTAGATTTTTTACGGCCGTAGATGAGGATTGTGGGAGGATACTTAATGAGGGGAAGGCGTATCAGTTGGCGGATATTTGTGTCGGGTTCGGGAAGAGGACGGGAGGGAACTGGGCGAAGGAAAGGAAGGAAAGGAGGGAGAAACTGGGATTCGAAGAGACGGTGGAGAAGGAAGGGGTGAAGGAGGGGAAAGAGGGACTCAACGACCCTAACAGAAATCATAAAGGGGACTTTTTGAGGAGTCTTGTGGCGAGGAATTTGGGGAAGTGTTTGGAGCAAGAGGTGAGACACTCATTCATTCATATCCCCCCCCCTCTGAATCTAACTCCACCACTCTACTCTTCGCTCGCTCACAGAACACCCGCTCGTCCGCGACGATCCCCAAAATCCTCTGGTCCGTCTCTCGGCAATCAGGAATCCAAGTCAAGCGTAACGCCCTCGACGAAATCTTCCCCGACTCCGGTCCGTCCCCTTACATCGAGATGATGTACTCCAACAGGGATCACTGGTCGTTCGCCCAGAACGCCAGTTTACTCATGGAAGCGCTCGGGGATAGCAACAAGTCCCTCCAGTCGAAGCAAAGGAGGATACTGAGGCAGCTCCTGCTGGGGCCCGAGGGAGAGGAGGACCCGGAAAGGTCCAGCATTATATTCGAGAAGCTGTCGGACGGGAGGATGCATTTCAACGGGAACCCGCTGCGCGTGAGGTCGATCATGTTGAGCCTCGAAAGGGTCGGCCTCGAACACCTCATACGACACAAGTACAAGAGGAAGGCGATCCGATACTCGTGGAATAAAATGGCACGGGGGAAGAGGTGAGGAGCTGAAAATGCGTCAATTCTGTTTGTTACGAGGCTGCTTTCACCGCAACGCAATTCTAACTCCCTGTTGCCGTAGCGCTCCCACAAGAGCCGACAAAGAATTCAACAAACGCCAAGGCCAACTAATCGAAGAAATAAAAAATAACCGCGGCTTAAACCGAACCGAGAAGATCGATTTGCTGCATAGCATTTACGAGGAGTCGGGTAATCAGGAGTACATGAATGCGGACAATGTTGCGAAGATCGTTACCGCCGCCGCAAAGGTGAGGAGAAAGAAGGAACAGGAAGAAGTTTCGCTTCATTTCGCCAAGAGTTTGTGATTCTAATCCGCCGATTTCTTCGCTTCAGGTGGCTACTGTTAGACAGCCGCAAGAAATCGGCCCCCCCAATCCCACCGCCTACAAAAACGACAAGAGATTCGAACTCCTCCTATACGACCTCAAGCTCCAAATAAAACACAGCACAATCGACGCCTTCCACCCCCACAACCTCGTGAACATGCTAAAAATGTTCGCAGACTTCGCGAAGGCGAAGGCCGCGGTCTCAAACTCGGACTTTCTCACCAACGCCATCAACTCCAAGCGGAAGAAGATTGTCGACAGAGCTTGCAAGAAGCAGGTGAGAGGCAATGCGAGCGATACCGTCAGCACCTATCTATCGTTATTTTATTCTAACTCGTTGCTTCGCTCCTCGATTCGTCTCTCGCTCCTCGCAGAATGCGGCAGAGTCGTGGCTGTTCTTCAGCCTCATCTCCGCGCACATGGTCGCTTGCTCGGACATGTGGGTGAGCACCTTGGACATGAACATTGAGGTCGCCTCCCGCTCCTCCGAGATATGCGAGGTCTGGGCGAACCACCACCGCCAAGCGAAGGCCCAGAGGAACCAGGACAAAACTAGAAGGATAAGGGGGCAGTTCAGCGACTACAGCCTCGCGCAAATCAGGGCGTGCGAGCACATTGGTCTTATTGTGAATCACATCTCCAATAACGTCACGCACATGAAGAATAAGAAAGCGCCGAGTGAGAAAGTCGCCTCACCCGACGACCTGTCAAAATACTTTTCCGACGCGGAGAATTTCCTCGTAGAACTAGACAAGAACGCCGAAGCCATCTTCTACAACTCCGTCCTCCTCCTGCCTAGCAAAGGCTACAAGGACGGCGTAAAATCCTCCAACATAATCAACAGGGATACCTTGGAAAATCTCCTCACCGCTTACGTTCAGCTGCGCGTGCCCTGCCCGAATTTAATAGCTCTGGCGAAAAAGGCGGTAGAAGAAGTGGAGGGAGGCGCGGAGTGGAAGTTTATGAACATAAAGAAGAACGATTATTATGGGAAGATTAAGAAGAGGTGGATTGCGAATATTGAGGAAATCGAAAGAATGCAAGGAGGAGATGTCAAGAAGGAATAAATGTTCAAAATGTTTTGTTAGTTTTTATCGAAATTGAGCTGTGGGTTGTTTTAATTTAAATAAGGGCCAGAGCGATAGCGTTTTCCTCAATGTCGCTGGCTGAGAATCGGCGGGCTGATCTTTGATTGGCAGGCAACTCGACGGCTGTTGTGTTACGCTGGTGCTCGTTTCTGGTTCGGACTAGCATGATTGCGTTGATGAGAGCAGCGAACATCATGCTGAGTCCTCCCACCCCCCCAACGTTGAGCACCACGCTGTTTTTGTTTTCTTCAACTCCAAGAATGCTCAGGAGATAGAGCGAAGCTATCGCAGTGATTGTTACTAGTCCTCCTTGTATCTGCTGCCACCACTTCAAACCCTTCAGGGAAGCGATGGATGAGATATCCCACGCCGTTTCTCTTTGAACGCTCTTCGGCACTGTCTTGCTGGCGATCGACAAGCCTGTTAAAATTGCGAGGTAAAAGGAAAGGAACATCGCTGCATGTGAAGTATTGCTACATTGTCCGTTGCTAAAAGAGTTTTGACTGATGAAACATGAAACTGCCTCGAATGAGAAGAAGAGCATCGTGCCCGTGGCCGCCGTGCCCTTCACCAAGACCGTCTGACACAAGAAGTCCGACAGCTCCTGAGGTGGAAGCTTCGTTGCCGATTCACGGAGCTTCAATCCGAGCCAGAATCCAAAACACCAAAGAGGGATTAAGAAGAGGGCGAATAACCCAGTTGATGTCTGAAGTGAGTTACCCAGTCGAAAACTACCAACTGCAAAACTAACCAAACTGACAACAACAAAAGTGAGAAAGTGAAAGTAGAGGAAGCGCAGGTAGCCGGCATCCGTTCTCTTGGGCTTGTAGAACACTGCCATCACAAATGAAAGAGAGGCGATGGGTAATATCAAATTGCCCATTAGCCAGTACTTATCCTCCAGCGTCACGCCGTAGCTAAGGTACATCGCTGAGAATGCTGACGTGAAAAGGAAGCTAACGCCCACAAAAACCCAAGAGCACTGGACCAGATGAATATCGAACACATGTTAGAATTTCAGAGCTTACAAAACACAATCGATCTCCTCTCCACTCACCTCCTCGACTGGTTCCTCAAGTTCCGTCGCCCGCTCAGCAATCTGACCACTTTCAGACAATTCATTTCTCCTCCTTTGCGCCTTCAAGCTGGAATATAACTCAGAAACGACAACTCCAACACAAGCTACGGCTCCGGTAAGACCGACAACAGTGATCGTCGTCTCGTCTATCTCATCGGCGCTCGTCATGGAGAAGAGGAAGATTCCGCAGACGCCGGTCACCAGGGTCAAAAGCCCTGCCAACCCACGTCGTAGTGAGATATCCCTCATCCTTGCGATCTTCTCCATCGACAAGTTCAAGTCTTTCCTCCACTCGCTCCTCACGCTTCCCTGAACTAGCTTCGTAGTCCACCAAGCTAGTAGGTAGAGTGAGATCAACTCCGAGCAAAATGAGGTGTCGGAGCATTCCACCACGCTCCCCTCTTCGAACATGCACTTCGTCACCCTAAAGATAAGGAAAAGGATCGAAAAGAGGGTCTGCACCCCGCCATTGAAGAGCTTTTCGACCAAGAATGTTTCGAGTTCTTTGTCTGGTAGTCGACCTATGGCTGCTCGGAGTCTAAGTCCATAATAGAATAGAAGCGTAAAGACTGCAAGTCTTGCAAAGTGGTAGATCACGCGGCCGAAGTCTCCCTCTCTAATTCCATACACCGCCATATTCATCTCGCCTATGAAAGCAAAGCTCATGAAATGTAGGCGCAACTTCCACATATCTTTCGGACTCCTCCTCCTTGGTTGACATGCTACGGACACAATATACGTCAATAAAACGATTGGCAGTGAGGCTGTAGAAAGTGTATAAAAGGATTTATCGATCATTACTGCGGAAGCAACACAGAAAGCAGACTGAAATGTTGTTACCAAAACTCCAAAATAAAACCAGAATAAGGAGGCCTCCACCAACGTGTCGTCTGAGGAAGACTCGCCCTGACGCAGTTGTCCGGTCTCCTCCGCTTCGCGCCTCATCTCTCTCCTGATGATGACAAATTCACAGAATGCCGTCAAAAGAAGACAGCCGCCGCCAGTACTCGGCACGACGATTGCGGCGCTTTTCTCAGCTTTGTTCCAGAAGTCCCCCTCAGCCCCGTAGTTTCCTAGAAGATAGAGCGCACATCCAGTGGCAATCAAGAGCCCAAAAGCCTGGACGATTTCCTCGGTATTCATGTCCATAGCTATTACCTTCTTTGGAGAAATAACGTGCTTGTCGAGGATCCGTTTTGGCACAACACCGCTGGCGAGCTTGATCATGGTGAACAGCGTGACCATGCCACTCAACCCAGCTTGGCTATAAAGGGTTCTGTTACACTATCTCCAGTCATCTACCTTCCCGTCGCACTGGATGCTCGCAAACATTAGAAACGCGAGCTGTCCCAAACCAATGAGCACCCCTCCAAAGATAACATCGTTTGTGAGGAACTTGGAGAGATCCTCGTCGGATAGATGGGCTATGTGGGACCGACACTTCATTCCCGCTGCTAGCAAAAGGGGCCAAAGAAGACTGGCTTGAAGGGTGGACTGAATTATCGCGTCAGTCTCGAGATTTTGACCAACGAGAGATGAAAATTGGGATACATAGGTGAATATGAAGTATTGAAGGAAGAGAAATATCTTGTAAGGAAGGTCGTCTCGCCTCGGCTTCAAGCCAAATGAGATGACCATTGCAGCCACGCTCATTGGATAAATAATCCGCGTCCAAAATTTTAGAATTTTTTCTTGCTCATCTGCATCATCCGTCTTCGCAAAGTAAATGTACAGAGCGGTGTAACCAGTCGAAATACATGCCATCAGAACTGAGTACACGGTCGCACACTCGGTGACGTAAGCTAGTGCGGGAGAGATTGTTGTCGTGGTATCGTGTTCACTGCTGTCCTCTTTGGTCTCCTCATCGTCCGTCGTAAGAGGATTGTCTTGTTCATTGCTGTCTTCCTTGGTCTCCTCACGTTGGGGCTCGGGCTGTCTTCTGTCGGCCATCAGAGGATTGTCCAAAACAGTTGGAGACTCCGTCTCTTCAACGTCTGGAACATCTGAAGGGGGAGGTGGACCCTCAACGGACCCCTCACCCTCAATTTCCCCCGGACGAACATCCGAAGGAAGAGGTGAGGGTCCTGGCGGCTCAGATAAATTCTGCCTGGAAGGATCTGCTGAGGAGGACATTTGGGGTTGAGAGGGGCGCTGTTGCGGAAAGGATTAGATAATCTTGCTAGTTAATTGTCCAATTGCACGGATGAGATATGACAAAGCGCTGACCCTGATAAATGAATTATGTCTATCAGGGGGTTTCAGCCGATCTCCAGAGGCGGAGCGCTTGCCCCCCTGCATCCTGCATCCAAAACATTCCCCTGCATCTCTGGTGTACCCGCCAAACCATGGCCTCCCCGGGGATATTTTCCCTAGTCGTCCTTGCGACACTGACGACAATGACCTCAGCAGCTTGTAAGTGCTCCCGCACAAGAATTCTGAACAAATGAAATCTAACCCTCTTGCTCCCCTCGCACCCCCTCCCTGCCCCAAAGGCTCAAATGGCGGCATTACCGTTGGATCCAACTGTTTTTGTCCCTTTGGGTACTCAGGGTCACTTTGTAACACAGGGCCCTCCTTCCCATCCCTTTCGGACTCAAGCTATCCTTGTGACTTAACCGTAGCAACAGACGATCCTTCGTCCTGCACCCAGTTCGTCTCAAGCGTGAACTTGTACGGTGCCGACCCGCTGACGAAGCGGATAACCTACAGCAACTACGACGAAAAAGAGTTCGGTCGTCTCATGGAACCCGAAAACCCCCTAATCGGTGCCGGCGCCATGATGATCACAATATCTGAGCATGAAGTCCTATACCTTGAGTCGATCTGGAGCAGCCCCACATACAACATCAAGGTCAAGAAGTACGACTACCGTACTTCCCAGATCTCTGATCTCGTCACGACGACGTCTAGCTTCGATCCTGCCGCTCTGCGCAAGAGTAGGTACAGTGAACATTTCTACCTCGTCTTGAGGTACTCGATTGAGAAATATGACTTTGAAGGTACGCACTAAATCGTTTTCGTAAATCGTGACCGTATCCTAACTCTATCCGTTTTTGCAGGGACCAAGGTCAAAGACATCGACACCACTTCGACTACGATACGAAACATTGACGTATCCCAGGTGCCAGGAGCGACGACAGGAGCCCTCAAAGAAAAACTCTTCTTCTTGGGAAGCAACGGAAAAGTCTATTACGTGTGCGATGATGACTACACCTCCAGCTGCTCTTTCTCGGGCCGCGAGATGCTCTTCGCACAGGACGTTTATACCTCGGGTGTCTCTATGTACCCCAGATCGATTGCTATATTACCAGACTTGTCTGGGGTATTGGACTTCACTGTCATACTGACTGCTGGAGGAACAATTGCATGGGTGACGTCGGAGGGAGATTTGGTCGGAAATTTTGCAGCCCTGTTGCCAATCATGACCGACACTTATGAAGCTTACTACGACGAAGGAAGGAATATTGTGTTCTTGGGCGAGTACTCCTATGGCACGCCAAGAGCCTTAACCAGCACCGGTGTCTACCTCGGCACCGTCGGCCCTGACCCGGGCTACCACGCCTCTTCCACCGCCCTTTCGATCAGACCAGGCCCCCTTGCGCAGCAGAGCACTTACGCTACTCCCTCCAACGTCATTGCTGGGACGGCTCTGAACGTCACCATCGTGACGAAGGACTACCTTGGAACGGTTTGGACGAAGGACTCCTCTGGAAATCTCGAAATGAAAGCCTACGGTACTGCGAGCAGCGGGGCCGCGCTGATTTTTGAGGGACAAATTTCTCAGGTGGATAGCTCCACCGGCACGTACAGGGGTTGGGTCGTTTTCGAAAAGGCCGGAGCTTACACTGTTGGAGTCACTGAGGGTCCCGGGAAGCTGAAGCTGTTGAGCACTGACGGAAGCTCGGACCTGCAAGCAGTCACGGTCAAGGCCGCCGCCACGGCGGCTAAACAAAGCCTCTTGCTCATTTCTCCGTCTTGCTCCGAGCTAGTAGCGGGCAGTAGCTGCCTCATCGAAGTCGCCCCGAAGGACGAATTCGGCAATTCAAAGGATGACGCATCAGCCGTAGACGTATTCACAATTTCCGTTTTCGACAGTGTCGGCCAGCCTGCCTTCAACACGAGTGCGCCTATGCCGTTCGTCTCTACAGTATCTTTAGTCAAGTACGGTCTCCTCGCTTCGAACTTGGAAGACACGGCCGGAAAGTACATGATCGAGGTCAAGAAGGATGGAGTCATGATCGCCGGGAGCCCTACTCAGATTGCAGTCGTCCCCGCAGACTTCGACGTTTCGAAAGCTACGGTGGACGCCGAGACAAGGGGAGAGTATGACCCGAGCGACAAGACCCAAGAGTTCGAGATCAGCTTGTACGACTCTTACGACAACTTCATCATGGCCAAGCAGGTGAGAGGCCAAGGAGCGGAGTAACGAGGTAGTTGCAGTATCTAACCCAATATTCACGCTCGTCGCAGACTCACCTAGACAGCCTCCAAGTAAAGTGGTACCGCCCGACCCCAGAGATATCTGATACGGGAGGGGATGGTAACGAGATCACCGACATCTTCACGAACTTTACCGTGAGCTTCTCTCCATCAGGCGGCATCCTCGTTCACTTCGTCGACCCCTCCTCAGCAACTCTGGACCTCAGCGTCGGCCTCTCGTTCACTCTCGATACAGGAACAGAGAGCATCCTCAATCCCGACACGGGCCAGCCCCGGTTTACCATCCTCTACGCTCGGAGCACCATAATCAGCGAGGGGCTGGACACGGGAACGATAATAGGCATCGCCTTCACCGCGGTGATAATCATCGCAGTCTCCATGCTCCTGGTGTACCGCGAGAGGCTGAAGAACAACAAACTCAAGGCGACCATGAAGGCCACGAAATTCACGGCCGAGGAAATGCGCCTTCTGGAGGTCATCATGTCTAAATCCAACTTCGGCGACGAGCTCTCGGACAGCACCCACACGAGCAAGAACGTCACCATAGAAAAGCGCCTCGGAATGGGAGCCTTCGGCGAGGTGTTCCTCGGCAAGTACGGCAGCGAAGTCGTCGCCATAAAGACCCTCAAGCAAATCTCCGAAAGCAACGTCACCCGCTTCCGCGGTGAAATGGTCCTAACAAAAGCCCTCGACCACCCGAACATCGTCCGCTACATGGGCTGCATATGGGACCGTGAGATGATAGGTCTAATGCTCGAATTCGTCTCCGGAGGTGACCTCTCAACCCTCCTCCAAGAAGACACCACCTTAACATGGCAATCACCCAAACACTCCCAATCAACCGACATCGCTAAAGCAATGGTCTACCTCCACTCAACCCGTTACTGGGAAGAGGAGAAAAAGGCCTGGCAAAAATGCGTAATCCACCGCGACCTAAAACCCGACAACATGCTAGTAACCTCCCCAACCCATTCCGTAAAGCTAACAGATTTCGGCGAAGCCCGAGCCAGAAAACCAGATAAAACTATGACGCAAGTAGGCACACCTATCTTCATTGCACCTGAAGTTATGAAAGGCGATAGGTACGATGAAAGGTGTGACGTATTTAGCTTCGCTATATGTTTGGTTGATATGCTTCAGATTACGCCTAATATTGTTGAGTTGTTTGCGGAGGAGTATATTAGGTATAAGGAGACGGATGTGGGGTTGAGCTTGGTCGCGATTACGCATTGTGTTGTTATGGAAGGGTTGAGGCCGAGGTTGCCGGAGGATGTTCCAAAGGGTTTGGGGGAGCTTATAAGGGATTGTTGGGATGGGAACCCTGAGGCGAGGCCTCAGTTTGATGAGATTTTGGATAGGCTTAATTTTGAGGTTAAGGCTGATGTCTTCGGGCTACCTCTGGATGAGGGGGAGGCGAAGGAGAGGGCGAGGAGGAGGTTTGAGAAGCTGGAGAGCGTCAGGAGCACGGAGAGGTGGGGGGGGGCGTTGCTCGGGGGGGTGGGGGGAGCGGGAGGGGGAGGGGAAGGTGGGGGGGGGGAGGGGAAGGGGGAACTCAAGGAGAGGGTCAACAGGCTCGAGGGGGAGGTCAAGACTTGGAGGGAGAAGTACGAAACATTAAGGCTTAACGTCGAGAATGTTGAGGGTGAGGGTGGGGGGGGAGGTGAAGGGGGAGGGGGTGGTTACATGAATGTCGTTCCGTGAGTCGAAAAAAAGAAAATCTTTTGTGACTTCAAAACCCTCCATATTTCTTAACATCATAATCAACAACTTTATACATACACTCCCTCAATTCTTCATACATTCCCTTGCATTTCTTCCCGCATTCTCTTCTGTCACTTTCGTCTACGTACTCTTGACAGTCTTCCTTGCATACTTGATGCGCTAAAATTTGATGTGTGCATGTGAAGTTTATTGACGAGGATGTTATTATTTTTTTGCATTGTTTGAAGGAGGGAGAAGAGGGGAGTAAGGAGTATTTTTGGGAGCAGATTTGGGAGGAGAGGGAGGGGAGGTTTAGAGTTGAGACGTAACCGGTCTGGAGGGAGAGGGAAGGGGAGGTTAGGAGGGTGGAGAGGGAGAGAGTTAGGAAGAGGAGGAGGATGGAGGATTTTAGGATGGAGGATGTGTAGGAGATGGATACTGTGGGGAACATGCTGCTACCGTTATCAAGGGTTGACGTTCTACTGTTATTTATGCGTTGTTTTGTGTCGTCGGAGGGAGGTTTTTGATTTGAGTTTGTTGGGGACTGTTTTACAGCTTGCTAAATACAGTTTATTTCTATTCACAATAGTATTTCGACTATAGTACGGTGCACGCAGTATTGTCGTACGTAAAGATTTCTTTCTTTTGTGCAGAGTTGCTTGGGGAGCCAGAGGCTGGCGGTGAGAGAGTTTGGGGATTGATTGATATAAATGTGTCTATAAACGTGTCTATAAACGTGTACCGACGACGATGAAGATTCTGTCTGATAACCGGGCTGTCTGTAACCCTAAAAGATTGTGTGAAAGATTGTTTGTTGTGTTCCAGTGAAGTGACCAAAACAACTTTATCTCCAAATCTGCCACTCAGCGTGCTCTATCTTATACCTTATATTGTTATTAGTGTTCTTATCAGCGATTATCATTAAAGTTACTGTTAGGGTTATTATTGTTATTATACGATTATTATAAAACGATTTGTAATTGATTAAAGTGAAGTCATGAGATCGTCCGCTAGTAACGACGCGAATGAAGGTACTGTAGATGCTACTGTAGATGCTACTGTAGATGCCTACACATTCACTCCCTTAAATCCTCGTAAAATTATGCTTCGATTAGACGTTATACCTTTCCTAATACTTTATATAATTATAGCAGTGATGACTGATCCATTGAATGAAGAAGAAGGACCCTTGAATGGACCCTTGAATGTCTATAATTCATCTTATAATGATCGGAGCTTCTACTTTCGGATATTCTTCGGTATAACTATATTACTTCATTTATGTACGGCACTTTGCACTACCATTAACATTAACATTAAGTCATATGTTCTATTCAATCAAATTAACGTGACACAAAAACAGTACACTCACGTCAAAGTATGGGACAAAGTCAACAAAAAAGGTGATATCGTCCCAGCCATAAAAAGAATTCTGAAAGACTCAAACGGTAACATCAAGGACCAGTCTTACTACGTTGAGTACCAGAAGCTCCGTTTCTCAGCACCAATAGACAAGCCACACTCTCTCCGTCCTTTATCACCTCCTCTTCCACTACTTGATCAACTCCTGAACTCCCCCGGACACACAAACTCAACCCTTCTACCCTCAACCTACCTCTCCGGCTACAACAAAAAGACCCTCCCCCTCCCCCCCTTCTTCACCTTACTCTCAACCCAACTCCTCCACCCTTTCTTTCTCTTCCAAACCTTCTGCTGCCTCCTCTGGTCCCTCGACGAATACTGGTACTACTCTTTGATAACTTTCGTAATGCTAGTTTTCTTCGAATGTACATTATGCTGGAACAGACGAAAAGGTATCGAAAGATTACGTAACACCATCGAAACCGAAAGCGTCGTCATGTGTTATAGAGGGGGGTGGAGGAGGATATTAAGTAGTGAAATGGTTGTAGGGGATGTTATTAGTTTAAAAATTCCTGGGTTTGAGAATACGCTTAAGAGTGTTGATCAGAGGTGTAGCGGGGATGTTGAGAGGGTTGTTGTGCCGGCTGATGTTGTGGTTTTGAGGGGGAGGGTGGTGGTTAATGAGGCTATGTTGACGGGGGAGAGTACGGCGCAAGTTAAGGAGAGCGTGGAGGAGAGGGGGGGGGGGGGGAGGCTTGACGTGGAGGAGGTGAGAATGACGGCGGCAACACGAAGGGACGGTTTTTTTCGGTTTTTTTTTACGTTGAAAGGACTGTAAGTGGAGAGGGCAATTTTTCTTCTAACCCTTTCATCTTTAGGATAAGAAGATAATCGTCTGGGGCGGCAGCAGCATCGTCAATCATAAATCTGGAGGAGGGACCTCTGCGGTCCC
The DNA here is from genome assembly GCA_030267905.1 of Triparma verrucosa. Lineage (NCBI taxonomy): Eukaryota > Bolidophyceae > Parmales > Triparmaceae > Triparma > Triparma verrucosa. Next base: position 9,869 of record BRXX01000076.1, on the reverse strand, counting down.
GCAGTGCTCGGACGGAGGGGCTTTGGGTTACGTCTTCAAGGTCGGGTTCGAAACTCAGCAGGGGAAGCTCCTCAGGAATATGGCGTACACCGAGAACGAAGGTGAGATGAAAAAAAAGAAAAATATGAACAAATGTGTCGTGCTTTTTTTCTTCTTCTGACACCCCTCTAAATCAATACTTAACGTTCACCGACGCACAGGAGGTACGACGAGCACGGACACTTTAATCTTCATCCTCGTTCTCCTCTTCTTTGCGTTTCTCGCAGCGTTGAACGTCGTCCAACAAGGCCTCCTCGACCCTGACCGTAACCGCTTTAAACTCCTCCTCCACACTATCATAATAATCACTAGCGTCGTACCGCCCGAGCTGCCTATGGAGCTTAGCCTCGCTGTGACGAACAGCCTCAAGAGTTTGATGGATAAAAACGTGTACTGCACAGAGCCTTTCAGAGTACCTCTCGCGGGTAAAATAGATACGTGCTGCTTCGACAAGACGGGGACACTCACGAGCGACGAGATGGTCCTCAAAGGCGTCGTGTGCGTTGACGGGGGGAGGATGACGGCGTTGCAGGGGAATGTTGGGGAGGTTGAGGAGGAGGTTTTGCATGTTCTGGCGGGGTGTCAGGGGTTGACTGTTATCAATGGGGGGAAGGTTTTGGGGGATCCGCTGGAGAAGGCTACGCTGGAGGGGATGGGGTGGGAGCTGAAGGGGGAGAACGAGGTCGGAGGGAGCGGGGAGGGGGGGGGAAAGGTGAGGGGAGGGCACAATTCACTGCCGTTGCCATTTTATTCCGACTCGTCGCTTCGCTCGTCGTCGTCGCAGTCGATCAGGATCGTTCATAGGTTCGGATTCGACAGCAAGCTCAAGAGAATGAGCTGCGTCATCGCAGACGATAAATTGAAGCTCAAACTCGTCGCTAAGGGAGCGCCAGAGAAGCTCAAGGAGTTCTTCAACGCTGACACCGTCCCCGAAGACTACGATAAGGTTTCGATGGCGCACATGGCGAAGGGTAGACGCGTACTCGCTCTCGGAACCAAGGCCCTTTCTCAAGACGTTACTATCGGAAAGGTCAAGACCTTAAAACGTTCCGACCTAGAATCGAACCTAACCTTCTGCGGTTTCATCGTCCTGACTTGCCCTCTCAAGACCGACACCACGCCAGTGATATCGGAGCTGACGTCGAGCGGACACCGGTGCGTCATGATCACGGGCGACGCGGTTCTGACGGCGGCCGAAGTCGCGAGGAAGGTCGGAATCATTCTAGTTGAAGCGGAGAACACGCTCGAGTTGGTGAAGGACGGGAAGGAGTGGAGGGCCATGAGGTGAGAAGAGGTCCGAACACTGAACGAAAAGCTCCGAATTCAGTGACTAACTCTGTGCCCTCTAAGCTCCTCCACACCTTCCCACACCTTCAAGCACGAACCCGATAACATCCAATTCCTCCCTTCCCTCGTGAAGAAAGGCTACCAGCTCTGCGTGAGCGGCGACGCCCTCGTCTCCCTCCTCTCCTCCTCCGGCTCCTCCCTGCTCTCCGCCCCCTCCCTCAAGCTCCTCAAGGCCGTCGTCCCCCACGTCACGGTCTTCGCCCGCCACGCGCCCAAGCAGAAGGAGGCCGTTATCGCCGCCCTAAACGCGGGAGGTAAATTCACGATGATGTGCGGGGACGGCACCAACGACGTAGGAGCCCTCAAACAGGTGAGCCAGAAAGCAAGGACGATGACTAATATTAAGAGGGTGCAAAGCAATATGTGTCATATCTAATACAATCTTCACGCTCGCTTCGCTCGGTGCAGGCTCACGTCGGAATTTCGCTCATCAGCGTACCTGAGGTCGAGAGTAAAACTCGAAACGCGATGAACGCGGTTGACCTTTTAAAGAGGATTGAAAAGTTGGAGAGGAAACTCGTCAAAGCTAAAGCCAAGAAAGACGGCGATAAGGAGGCCGAGATAACGAAGCAGATCAATAAACTCAGGAAGAAGAGCAAGAAATTGAAGGCGGGGGAAGGAGGATTCAGAGAACAGATCAAGAAATTGAAGGAGGCTGAAGAAGCTCTCGACAACGTTCACCTAGGAGACGCCAGCGTCGCTTCGCCGTTCACTTACAGGGGGACCTCGATATCGTGCTGCAAGATGATCGCGCTTCAGGGACGGTGCACTCTAGTCACGATGCTTCAGATCTACAAGATCCTAGGAGTCAACTGTCTAGTCACGGCCATCACTTTAAGCAGGCTTACTATCGTAGGCGTGAAGCAGGGCGACACGCAGTTAACGGCGTTAGGCCTCATCGTCGCCGGACTTTTCTTCTTCGTGAGCGTGTCCAAACCTCTCCAGACGCTGTCGACGACTCGTCCCCCGTCCTCCATCCTCTGCCTGCCAGCCCTCGCGTCGATAATAACCCAGTTCTGCATCCACCTAACTTTCATGACTTTCACCGTCACAGCCTCCCTGCCTTTCCTCGACCCCCTAGACGCTTCGACGATCCCAGACGCCGCCTTCAACCCAACCCCCCTCAACAGCGCAGTGTACCTCTTGAGCGTGTGTATAACAGTGAACACTTTCGCGTGCAACTATGTAGGGACGCCGTTCACGGAGAGTCTTAGGGATAATAAGTTGCTCAGTAAGGCGATTTTAGGGTTGTTCGTTGTGATGGGTGTGTGTGTCACGGAGACGTTTTTACCGATTAATCAGCTGCTGCAGTTGGATCCGTTTCCGGAGTGGGAGGATAGGTGAGATTGAGAGGGCGTGTGTGTGCGCGTGTGTGTGTTGGGCCGCCGCCGCGAATCTAACATGTACACATTTATCGTCTTTTCGAAGGTTTGTCAACGCGACTAGGGCCGGGGACATGTCGGCTGAAGAACTAGGAGAAGAAGGAGAGCTTGGTCGGGTGCTAGAGCTCGTGAAGACTTTGGGATTCAAGGGGTTTCTGGGAGCGGTCATGGTTGCGGATACCATTTGCGTTAATTTGATAGAGAGAAGCATCTTCCGCAAACTCCTCGGGGGAGATTAAGAGATTAAGTTTAAGAAAGTTTGGTATTGGAAATACGTCAATCAAATGTTGTGTGCTTGCCCTTGAATTTCTTCAGAGCCTTGCCCTCCTCCAAACCTTTCATTGCGTCGACGTCCCTTTTGGCCTTGCCCCTCAGATCATCAATACCGTCCCTATCCTCGCTCCACTCCAGCACCAGGTGCCTTCCGTACAAGTGCGTCGCCTTGAGCCTGTCCATCGCCTCCCTGGCGTCCTTGGCCGCGCAGTACTCCACGAAGGCGAAGCCTCGGGAGGTGCCGTCGAATTTCTTGGGAATCGTCGCCTTCTTGATCTTTCCGAAGTTCCCGAAGAGCTGCAAGATGTCGACCTTGGACGCCTCGAAGGGGACATTCCTGACCATGATCTTCTTGGCAGTTTTCGACGCCGGCTTGGAACTTTTCTGGTTCTTGTCTCCCGCCAGGCTCTGCGACGAGCGAAGCGAGTGTGACAGGCGAGTGTGAAGATTGGGTTAGATACTCAGAAACACAGCAGCGAGTGAGCGAGGAGCACTCCAATATGCTGTAGCTTGCAGTTTCTCACCTTGTCGCTCCTCTTGACTTCGACGACGTGGCCGTCGAGCATGGATCCGTTACCCTCCTTCAGGGCCTTTGTGCAGCTCTGCTTGTCCTTGAATTCAACGAATCCGTAGCCCATGCTCATCGTCTGACCCTCCCGAGTGGAACCCTCCGGCGTCGCCTTCGTGGGGATCTTCACTGCGACGACTTTCGACGGGGCTATTTTTTCAAAGAACGCGGACAGCGAGTCCTCCCCAGTCGTGAAGTTAAGGTTCTTGACAAAGAGCGAGTGAGAAATGACGTCCTCGTCCTTCTCCTCTTCGACTTCGACTGAATCGACAGCTTGGGTGTTCGTGGTGGAGTTTTCGGTGGTTGACGATTCGCCCTCTCTCTCCGACGCCCACTCCAGGTATATTGGCCTGCCCCAAAACTTTCCGTACGCTACCCTCCTGAACGCCTTCCTGGCCTCAGTCGACTCCTTGAACGACACAATCGCAGCGCAACCGCATCTCGGCAAGACGACGTCGGAAACAGTTCCGTAAGCTGTGAACGTTTTGAGAATATCCTGCGTAGTGACGTTGTGAGCGATGTTCTTGAGGAGGATGTCTGTTGTTGACTTGGGCTTCGAGGGTTCGTTCTTATAACCCCTCTCTTCAAAGAAACTCTCGATCTCCTTGACGATCTCAACCTCCGCGACCGCCAGCTTTGCGGCGACGCCCGAAGCCTCTACATCGAAGAGCTGGGAGGGGGTAGGGGGGGCGAGTTAGAATGTGGTGAGGGGGGGAGGGGGGAGGATATGGGGCGTAGTGGCCGAGGCCGAGGAGCGAAAGATGACGAGGAGCGAACTCACCTCCCCCTTCGTCACGCCGAGCTTCTGGGCCACGGCCTCCGCGACGCTGTCGGAGTTGACGTAACTAGATGACCAGGACTTCTGATCGGAAGACGTTCCAGCGTTGGCCTTCCTCTCCTGCGAGGGTTATGGGGTTGAGAAGGGTTAGACATAAGGATATGTGGCTTTGGATTGGCGGACGAACTGTGAAGATATTCTCACCTTCTCCTTCTTCTCCTTGTACGTCGCCTCCTCCTCGTCAGGCCTGCCGCTGTTCTTGTCCGGCTTCGCGAAGCTCACGCCGATGTTCCTACCCTCGAAGACGGTCGATGAATTGCCGAGAGCATCCGCAGCTTCCTTGGTGCTCTTGAACGTCAAAAAACCGAAGCCCTTGCTCCTGCCCATCCCATCGATGGGAATGTGCGCCACTTCGACCGAGAAGGGCATGAAGTGGGTTTTTAACGACGTCTCCGTGCAGTTATAGGGGAGATTACGAACGAACAGTCTATTGGTGGGATTGTTGTCGTCGTCTTCGTCGTCGTCATCGTTGTCTGAGTCCGAGTCCGAGTCAGAGGATGCTACACTGCTGCTCTCCGCCCCGTCGTCGATTTTCTCCTCAGATGCATGTTGTAACTTCTCTTCCGTGAAATCGTCATCCAGCTCCTTGGAGGAAACCTTCTTGCTCTTCAGGAAATCCATGTCACTAGCGGCGCCCGCAATCTTAGCGTTCTTGAGGGGGTCGAGATCGTCCTCGTCGTCAGATTCGGAGTCATCTACGCGGGAGACATCAGAATCGCTATCGTCGTCGTCGTCCTTGGTGTTGTTTGGTTGCTGTTGTTGTTGATCATCATTGTCATTGTTGTTGTTGTTGTTGTTGTTGTTGTTCAGTCCATCGTCGTTGCTCCAAACCTTTCCCTTGTTCCCCAACATCGCACCAATGTATTCCTGCTTCATACGCTCCTTATCCAGCTCCTTCTTTGTCGCAGGGACAGCTTCCTCCGTCTTCTTTTCCTTCTTGTCCTTCTTTTCTTTCCTGTCCTTCTTTGAAGCCTTTGAAGCCGGCTGCTGCTTTGAAGTATTGGCTTGGGGGGAGGTGTCAACCTCCTTAGCCCTCGCGTACTCAACCTTAACCTTGCAGCTCTCGACGTAGCTGCCGTCGAACCACTCCTTGATGCTCTTTCCCATGGCCTGGTCCTTAATTCCGATGAAGCAAGTTTTGGACGCGCCCTTTTTGGGGAAGAAAATGTCAGTGAAAGCGACGGAGGGAAACTTGGCGGCAATGGTCGAGAGGATTGTGCCTGCAGTGGAGGATTGGGACGGTTGGGTTGGTTAGAAACGCGATATTTGGATGTTAATTCAAGGATGGGAGGACGGGCGAACCTGGTGGTGGACTGGTGAGCTTCATGTTGGCTGCCAGAGGCTTAGATAGCTTCGGAGGGAGGTTTTTGAAGATCAAACGAGAGCTAGTAGGGGTATTCGTTGCAGGTGAGACCGGCGGCGGGGTCGTCATACTGCTGTGAAAATAAATATGTTCGTGAGGCTGAAGAATTTGAGGACCACACTGCAGGAACGACTGGGAACCTATTTGCAGTCCTGAACGTTGCATTTACAGGGATTTATTTCTTTGGTCATCTAGATGGCTAAGTTCTTGAAGGACGGCTTGCGTGCATTGGAGTCGACGATGGCAAGGTTTTCTCCGCAGACCAGGGGCGTGAACCTGAACGCCGCCACAGTGAAGATGATGATTACGCGAGAGGATAGGGAGCGTCTGGGAGCCTTGGATTGGAATAGCGTCGAATTGAAGAGGATGAAGCCCGAGCAGGCGGGCGTGTTGTTGACACACCGAGTGAGGCGACCGGAGAAGCTGTCAGAATTCACGGCGCAGGAGATTACGAAGATGGTCGAGGCCATAGTGGCGAAGGAGGAGGAGGAGGAGGAAGAGAAAGAGTCACACCGTGAAGTAGAGGAAGAAGTAAGAGAAGAAGGAGAAGGAGAAGAAAAAGGAGAAGGAAGTGGCGATCAACCTTCACAATACTTTGAAGTCGTGATAGTAGAATCAAGCGGCGAAGAAACTAGAAAAGGCATCTTTAAGAAGGAGGAGGAGGCAGACTTGGTGATGGATTTGTACAGCAAGCGGCAAACAAATGGCCGGAAGGTGCTGAAGCGAAAAACTGCAATCCCTATTGACTGATTTATTATTATGATTATGAATGTCTATATCTTTTATGGTTATTCTAATTTCTAATTTGTGCATACCGCTCCAGAATCTCCTTCCCCCACCCGATCCTCTTTGCGATTTCCCTCGGCGTCTCCTTCTTTAGGCTCGTACCTTTCAATCCCATGTCGCTCCGCTCCTCGCCGACGCTCGCCCCGCTCTCAAGTAGTTGGACCAGGCACCTTTCCTGCTTGTTCAGAACAGCCCAGTGCACCGGCGTCCTCTGCCACCTGTCGGTTTGATCCAATTTGCCGTCCTTCTTGGGAACCTTGATGCTCTCGTCTGCGACGAGCGAAGCGAAGCGATGAGCGAAGCGAGTCGCATAGAAAGATGTGTTGGAGGCAGCGAAATTTACGTATAGAAGTCCCAGAGACGGAAGTCGATATCTCTTCTCCCCTCGCACGTACTCACCTTTCAACCACAGGTCCATCACGTACGTCAAAACGTCGGATTTCCCGGCCCGCGCGGCGCTGTGCAGGAGGGTGTGCTTGTTGGCGTCTCTCACGGTCAACGGAATATTGTGGGAGAGCATTGTTTTAACGCAGGCGAGGCACTTTCCAGCGGCCAGATGAATGGGGAAGGTGCCCGTTGCGTCCGGAGTCAGCACCTTGATCGTGCCGAGGCTCAGTAAATATTTGAGCACCTCGGGTCTCCCGTTGCTGCACGCTATGTGAAGCGGCGTGCTGCAACAAACGAAGCGACGAGTTAGAATAAATTATCTGCAAATTATCGGCGGAATGACAAGACAGCTTCTTACCTCTTCCAACTCGCCTTCCTGACATTTCTGCTCCCTTCCTTCCCTATTCTACCGTCGTGAGCGTTGAGGTTCGGATTTACTCCTATAACTTCAATCAGAGCCTTGACTAAATTCAAATAGCCCAACGTAACGCACTTGATCAGGCAGTCGTACATTGACATTTTTAGGTCGGACGCTGCAGATGGCAGAGAGGCAGAATCCACACACAAATCTAGACTGCTACTACTGCTAAGGGTTATCCCGCTCCTCTCAACTCCATCCACCCAGTCCCCCAGGGGCTTCGAAATGAAGCCTCCTAAATCCCATTCAGCTCCGTATCGGCCGAACTCCCCTCCGACCAACCTCCCGTCTTTCAGACCGTTGTACTCCGCATAACAGGCGCGAACGACTCGACTAGCTCCCAATGAATCACCGCCCAGCTCCGTGAATGTCTGGTCGCTGGTGGGCGGGCTCGTTAGATTGAGCACGGCCTGCGAAGAGTGTAGCGACGAGCGTAGCGAGGGGTGGGGAGTGGTACGTGAAGATTGGGTTAGATACTACAGACGTGCGAGGAGCGAAGTGATGAAGGGGATTGCAATGATTACAACTGAGACTACACACCTTGACCTGCTCGCTCACGAAAATGCCCAAAGGCGAACTTAAAGTTGTTCGGGTGGTTTCGCTCGAATCGGAGAATGCACTGACATTTTCGTACACGGGAAGCTTCGGAAGGGTACATTGCTTCACCGATTGGGTCTTCCCCGTTCGTCCGAGGGCCGAAACCGTTTCTTTGGGAACGTAGGACTCTCGGAAGTATTCTTCGTCGCCGTGGAAAACGATCCACCTGTTCACGCGAACGCTCGAGCGATTGAATTTTGACCAAACACCTTCAAGCACCTTGTTGAATACCGAGTTCCTGGCGTACCATTTATTTGCGGGCGGATTTATGTCATCAAACAACGCCACCCAAACCGTGAACATATTCGAAGAATTAGAGACGTAGACGGCGCAATTTTCGATGCTCTTTTCGATCGCTTCAACGACCTCGAGCTCGTTTATCAACACGCCGTTGACCTTGAACATCCCTTCCCCGATTCTCCCTCCGATCACCAGATTAGAGTCGGGATCAATACGACCAGTGTCTCCCGTTCTGTAACCCTTTACTTTCCAGGAGGAGTCAACGTTATTCGCGTTGCTGTTCTTGATGAAACCATTTGCTTCGTCGTCGTCCAAAACGTATCCCGTAGTTTCATCGATCCAGCCTCCGCGAATAACTATTTCCCCAAATCCGCCGTCGTCAACGTCAATGAAGTCCACCTCGAAGTCAGAAAAGAGCCGACCGACGTGCTCAGATTGGTGCTTGAATACCTCCCCTGAAGACTGATACACTCCCAGCTCCGTCAAACCGTAATTCAGCACCAGACGAGTTTGGTCGGCTGGAGAATCTGCAGCCCGAGCGTAAGCGTCGATGAAGTCTTGGGTGACATGCTCGCCGCCAACACTGAGAACTTTTAAGTGGTATTTGCTCGTCGTCGGCTCAACATCAATATTATCATTATCATTATCATTAACATTAACGTTGGGGTTGATCCCGAGAGTTGTGACTATACCCTTGGTCGTAATGATGTGTGTTATGTTGTTGCACTCTATGAGGTCGTTGATTGGAGAGTTGTCGTATAGGACCAGGTTCGAGGAGAGGAGGTGGAAAATCACGACGTCGGAGATGCTCGGATCGAAGGTCGACTGGCTCAGTTGAAGGAGCGTGGAGGAGGAAGTGATGTTCTCATATTCGATTCGGCTCATGCAGTAGGCGTGGATTGAGGAGGTCGAGAATCTGGTGAGGAGAGGAGTGCCAGCGGAGCCGGAGGTGGAAATTAGGTGGTGGGGTAGGAGAGACGGGGGAGGGCTCAGAGGAGTGAATTTTGCTGGTGGAGGTGGAGGAGGAAGAGAGGACAGGACGATGACGACCGAATTTTGGAAGAGGTGCGAGTTAGAACGAGCGACGTCGTCCGTGTCGAAGAGGACGGCGCTAGAACTGTGGGTAGCACTTCGAATGTCGTGACTGTGGCGGTCGTACTGATCGTCGTGCTGCTGCTGGAGCATGCTTTCTGCTCGACGAATTATTTGCGCATTCCTAAGATCACCGTCCTTCAAATCTAGCGGCACTATCAAGCACCGGGGAGGAGTCGACGCCGTAATTGGCTGCTGCGCACATTGCTGTAGGTGCCGAATATAGAGGCTCTGGTTGTGGCGACAGCTTAGGATAGAGATGCTGTGGTTAATTGATGAAGAGGCTGATGTTACAAATACGATGGAGGTATTTACTAGAAGAGGAGCGAGGATTGCTACGAATGGAGACAACCTACTTACGGTGATAACGGCTGACCTTTGGGTTTGGATGTGGGACATTGAAGCGATCGTACGAAAGATATTTAGCGGCGATTTCGATTTTCGCAGTAAAAAAACAACATGTAAAATTGCCTATTTGCATTTATAATTCGTCACACAAACGACCCCACGCGTTCTATTAGCGCCTTATCGTCGATACC
>BRXX01000075.1:0-130127 GCA_030267905.1 Triparma verrucosa | reverse complement strand
ACAACATGGGATGCAATGAAACCTGCCGAGGGATGGATTTGGCGAGGAGGTGTTTAGTTGGCGAGTTGGCGTTTGTGTGTGTGAGCGGCAGAGAAGATTTTGATGGCTTTCGAGTTATTCAAATGAATTCCTGGAGCGGAGAGCAGCATTGCCTAATATTAGTTTGCCCCCCAGACACGGACGAGAGGCCCATGTGGCAGAGGAAAAAGAGCATAAGTAACGCACTGCAAGTGGGAGGTTGAGCGTGCGCAAGTGTTTTTCACATAACTTACCAGCTCCTCCGGTAATAAGGATATTCTTTGGTGCGTATTCGGCCATGTTTATGAAAATTTGACTTTTCCCAGGCCCTTTCCCAGCATGCCAATTTTTTCTGAAAACCTATCCATTCTTACGATGTCCATTTTGATTTTTGGGAAGAATGGCTGGATTGGGGGCAAGTTGATCGCTTTGTTGCAGGGTGAGTGGGCCAACAAAATATGATGGTGATATTGATTGGAGAAGGACCAAAAAAAAACATAATCTCGATCTCGTCTGCTGTTTTCAGCGTCATTGTGAAACAATGCGTTTACTTTTCGTCATGTTCGTTCGTACATTCGCTACTGCACTTTTTACTTCGGAGTTTGAGAGGACATTGTTTCGGGCTTTCCATATCATGCATATTCAGCCCCAATCTCTTACCACCATGCGTTATCCTGAACTGAGTAGAACAGGGCAGGGTGATCGGGAAGGACCTGTTCTTGGCCGAGAACCGTATGCAGAACAGGGAGGCCGTCGCGGCCGAACTAGACGAGATCAAGCCCACGCACGTCCTCAACGCTGCGGGGGTTACGGGCAGGCCCAATGTTGACTGGTGTGAAGACAACAAGGCTGAGACTGTCCGGGCGAACGTGATTGGTACCCTGAACCTCTCTGATCTCTGCGACGAGAGAGGCATTCACTGTACAGTATTCGCGACGGGCTGCATCTTTGAGTACGACGAGGCGCACAAGCTAGGTAGCGGAGGTGAGGGCAACTTTGGGATATGGGATACTGAGAAGGAAGAGTCGGACAATTTGAGATGACGAGGTACTTTTGATTAGTACTGTAATAGAACTTTGAGCTTTCTTGTACCTTTTTCTTCCTTTACTTACACGTCACTTTTGCAGTCGGGTTCACCGAAGAGGACGAAGCCAACTTCGACAAGTCTTGGTACTCAAAGACGAAGGGGATGGTGGAACAGATGCTCAAGGTCTACGAGCACACACTGGTTCTCCGCGTTCGCATGCCCATTTCTGACGACCTGTCGCCGAGGAACTTCATCACGAAGATTATGAAGGTAAGAAAGAAGAGTGTGTGACAGCTTCGCCCGTTGGTCGCGTGTGAACGGAATTTGAGAGAGCCTTGTCGTTGGCCGAGTTTAAAATTCAGCATCGGCGTCAGCTAAAGTACCAGCAGCAGCAGCAGCGCTACTGAGTTACGTAATGGCTAACCCCCCAACCCTTTCCGAACCGCAGTACGATAACATCGTTAACGTCCCCAACTCCATGACGGTCTTGCACGAGCTCCTTCCCGCCAGCCTGGTCATGGCGGAGAAGCGACTCACGGGAATCTATAACTTTTGCAACCCAGGAGTCATATCTCACAATGAGATGCTCGATCTTTATATCAAACACATCGATCCCACTTACACGTACACCAACTTCAGCCTGGAGGACCAGGACAAAATTCTCAAGGCTGGCAGGAGCAACAACGAGCTTGAATGCAGTAAGCTTGTCGACGCCCTGCCAGAATGCACCATCAACGAGATTCACGTGGCCTGCGATCTGGTCTTCCAACGAATGAAGGAGAACCTCACTGCCGACGGAACATACCCGGATAAGCTATTCAAGAGGGCTAATAGGTGAATCTGGCGTGGCAAAGCGGGTTGGGGTTGTGGAGGGCCAAGAGAGAAACAGGAAATAGGGAGTATCATATCAAGCTTGTTGTGACTTTGGAGGGAGACCAAGGGTTTAAACAGTAACTTATATTTATAAATCTAATTAATTTATTAATTATGGAGCTCAACTACGTATTTAAGTTAAAATCATCTTAAGGAGTTTTGTCGTTTCACGGAGTATTGTAGCAATAATAGAAATATCGCACCGAGTCCTTCCTGTATTCGTAAATTACAATCGCTTGCACAATACGGTCATTCAAGGTTTGCGCGGAGGAGAATGTTCGAACCTTCTTGTTTGAGCATCGTCGGTCATTTTCACGTACATATCTAAAACCTTTTCATTCACTGATTCCTTATTGGCCCACTGAGACTTGTGAAAAAGCACTTCCATGGGGTGGAATGAGGTTCCGAAGTATGAGCCTGATCTTGAAGGGTGCTTTTGGTCGTTGCAGCTCCACTGGGATTTTTCCGTCCAGTCCACGCCCTGGTATGCTTTCAGTAAACAGTCGATTTTAACGCCGTTAGAAAGAAGAACAGTTGTCAAATTGTATTCACCGTCAAGGATTGCCGATACTTTGGTTTTGTGTTGCTGAAAACTAGTGCCCTTACTGCGGGCAATTCCCAGTGCATGTGAGCTTAAAGAAAATGCGAAACCTTCAACTTTTGGCCCCAGTCCGCCTTTATCCTCTTTTGGTAGGCACACGATGGATGTTCCTACCAGACCGACGCCTCCCCTCAAGCGCTCAACAAAAGCAATTACCCAGTGCCAATCGTGAGGCATGTAAGAAGGTGCGATGGGCCCCGTAACACCGTCGTTTAGGAACACGAACGCATCGTAATTTTGCGTCTTCATTTGTTTGTCGAGATTTTCAAGCATTGCCGTATGAGCCCCAAAATCAAAGCCTTCATTCAATCGATTCAGAACTTGAAAATGGGGCGTCTCGCCCCTGCTATTTGGAAACGTAAAAGATCCTGGAGATCTGCATTGGGGCTTGGTGCATCCTCCGTTCACAGTCAAACCATAGTCCACAGTCAGTGTTGGATCGTTTGGCACACTTGCTCCATGCCTCAAAAAGAAATCAAGGTTGTTCAAAGAATCTTTCCTCGAACCACCCTCCGAGTATGCATAGCTCACAAAAACCTTTATTCGCCCTTTCGAATTTGGTTGGTAAGGTGCTAATTTTTCAAAGGCAAAATGATTTATTTGACCATGACGGCCAACAGTCTGATAAGAGAAAGTTTGACTCTTATTAAGTAGCGAATACATATATCCTATCATGCATAATACCACCGAAAGGGTAAAACACAACGAAGTCAATAATATTCTGCGCATCACGAGAAAATAGAAATCCTGTATAGAAAAATTCCAGGATACCAGGATTATCATTTAGCTGCTGGGTGCATGCGAGCTATTATAACCTTAAGCGATGCTGGGGATGAACTTGGCGTCCTCGCTTTGCGGTCACAATGATACTCGCCTGCTGTGCTTGGCTTGCAGGAATTGGAAAATTTGATGGCAAATGTCACTCGTACATATGAATCGGAGCACGACCTGCGAAGTGAGACGGAGTTATCGCAATTCACCCATTTTTATACGAAAACATCTCTGACCTGAGATGACGTATTTAATTTTGCTCGCCTTCACATCTAGCAGTTTCGAATTCACTTTTGTCTAACTGTAGCGATAAAGTTAATTTTGAATCAAACTCCTAATTTTTTAACCCAATGAGCAGACATTGCACCCATCACGCCCATGACAAAAGCTCCAATCCAAAGAGAACTAAAAACCCTGTTCTTCTTTCCAGTAAGTTCACCCCTGCGAATTCTCCTCTTATCAAGAAGGATCGCGCCTCTGTCTGTCGCCTTGTGCATTTCAACGAGCCTGGACCCGAGCATTTGTGCGATACTCATTGTCGTGATCATGGGATTAGCACCGGAGGCGGTAGGAAACACACTCGCGTCGATAACATGGAGATTGTCGCACTCCCAGAGCTCACCGTCTTCATCAACAGCACCAGCATTAGGGTTCTGACCCATTCGACAACTGCCCATCTGATGAGCGCAGAAGAGCCCTAGCGAGTTGACGCCGACCCCATTTTCATCGATTGCCTTCCGAAAGGCCTCGACGTTTGCTAGATTTGCAGCACTCCCCTCCGCATCAGCTGAGGAGGGAGCATCGTAGCAGGGTTGGTCTACGTGGCACGTCCAAATTTTGTCGATCGTGTCGCAAACCCTCAAAATGTCAAAAGCACGCTTCAAGCCCTCCTTAATATTTTTCTCGTCTCTTGCATCAGGTACGTAGTCGACTACTGGATCGAAGCCATTATTTTTTCCAGTGACTGTTCCGCCGCCTATATCTCTTTGAAGAACAATGACCGCGACCATTTTACTTGAAGACTCCAGAGCTCCCTTGAACTGGGGTCCGTTCTTCCACGGAAGCGCGGCAGCCATTACTCCGGTGTGGACCGAAGGGCACTCTAACTTGGGACCGTAGCCATCACCGTCGACACCGTTCTGAAATTCTGTGCACACGGTCGTCATAGGAGCTCCTTCGTATCCGAAGATATCCTCCTTGCAGGTGGCCATGACAGCAGACACAGGATGCAGGCGAAGGTTACTCCCAATATTCTTGTTCCTGAATCCGGAGCGTTGGAGGAAGAGGGGCGAGTGCAGACTTCCCGCTGAGCAGATAACTTTGCACCTGACGTTCAGCGTTTTCCACTTTGATGGTGAATCTCTGTCGGAATTGGAGCACACCACAACTCCGGTGGCCTTTCCGCTTTTGGTTACAACCTTGACGGCAAGACCTTCGAAGAATTTACCACCGTTGTCGCTGTACTCCCGAAGCCAGGTGACCCCCCCCCCCTGCTTATTCCCCTGCCTGGGCCCAAAGCAAGTCCACCCCGCGCTCTTGAGACTCGTGTCTTTGATGTTTTGAGGTGCAACCCTCCACTCGAACTTGTTCTTGTCACAGCCCTCAATTAGTTTCTTGTTCATGCCGTTGTGGACAACGCCCTTATCCGTGACGCCCATGTATGTCTTTACTTGGGCCATTGCAGAATTGAACTCCTCGTCGTCAGGGTGAAACTGACTTAACCCCATTTCGTTCCATTCCTCTCTAACATATTTGGGCGTGTCTAAACAGCAGCCCCAGTTGACGGTGGAGCCTGCGGATAGCGAAGCAAATAACATAAGCGAGGGAAAATACTTCTTCAGCTCCTCACTAACGCCCTTCGATTCACCTCACCTCCTCCCAAGGCAGATCCAGCTAGGATCATCAAACTACCGTCGCTAGTGGTCAGGAGAGATCCCTTCTCGTAGAACTTTGACATTCCCTCGGACTCGCACTGGCTCACGTCCTTCAGGTCCGAGGGCAGCGGGGTTCCCTTCTCAATAATCAGACACTTGCCCACCTGCGAGCGCCGAGTGTATCGAGTCGAACGAAGGTCAGATTTTGCGGTTCAGAATGGCGCTAAGATGATGGCATCGGCGTTGAGACACAGCCACGAAAAGCGCAGCTACGTAAAGTACCGTATTCTCACCTTGCAAAGCTGCCTCGCCACGACCGAGCCTCCGCAGCCGCTACCGATTATGATGTAGTCGAACTCGTCATCGCTGCTCACGTTGACGTACGACTTCCCTATGAAGTCGTAACCAGCAGTGACATTGCTCGCTTCTACAGGAGGGCCAGGGTATTTTAGACTCGACCAAACGGGATTGTGAGGAGCCTCGCTCTCGCCCTTGGCGTTGTAACTAAGGGCGGTACCCATCAAGAGGCGCTTGAGTCCGTTAAAGGCTTTCCGACGAAGGCCGATAGGGCTCCGGCTCAAGCTAGCCAGCACTTGGCTTCTCGAGGCAAAATCAAGCGATGTGAAGGCGGACGATGGCCCGCCATAAAGAAGGCTTGTTCCGACGGCGCTGTTCAGCAGGGTCAAAAGAGTCTTGAGCTCGAGTATCTCGAAAGAATCGAGATGCGTAAAGACGCCTGGACGCGTACATTTGAAGAGGATTAGACAAGTTCATCACGACGGATCCAACGTCTCTGATGTCTCACCTTCCTCGATCCTTTCCACGAACATGGGCTGCTCCGACAGCGGCGTTGCCGCGCCACCACCATCTTGAGACGATGGATAAAGGGCGTCGGCCAAGGCCTTAATCGATGCAACGTGTATTTCGCTGAAACTCATGGTTTTAAGTTTGGCCTTGGACTTACCTGTGGGTTCATTTTAAGGCTTTTTGGGGGTGGGTTTGGTTCCCAGCAAAGAAATTACCAAGCATTGCTTCATTCTTCGTGAAAGCGTTGTCAAATTTTGTTATTTTTGAGTCATCAAGGGCCACGCTACTAATTTCCCTCCCTTTTAGTCGCGCTAACCCGTGCCCCGTAAAGAATTGTCCTGTCATGTATGAAGACGATATGGGCGCCCAACCATGAAAGAAGAGATATGAATGAGCGAATAAACGCATTGATTCAATCTAGCTATGACGCGCTCGCAACTAGTCAGATGGCAGCCAGTCCCAGTCACTCTGAAATGGCGCTAACGAGTATTCGAGATGTGGGCACCGAGGGCTGTGAGTTAGGATGCTGGACTAAAAAAATTGACATAGAAACGAGATGACGGTCAGCAGAAGAACACAAGGGACAGATTTATTATATAAATTAACAGCGCTATTTCACGGCAACCAAGCCGAAGGGCAAATAGCGTCGTATTGCTCGTAAACCTCGGTCATGGTGAAAGAGTCAAGAAAAGTGACGAAGGTTTCTAATTCCTGTTGCGTGACTCTCCCCCAGGGTTTGCCGCCACTTCCGTCGCCATTTCTGTACGAGTTGATGAGTTTCGGTCGATGAAAAGTCGTGTCAATGATGCCCCCCTTCGGAGCCGCTGTGTGTGGTAGAATTAGTGAAATGCGCCCAAACTATGAAATACAGGATACTTACATCCGTCCGCAGCCTTTGCCCCACCGTTGTAGTGCACTAGGAGGGGTTTCGCCGAGTTGACGCTATTCTGCACTATGTTTTCTACCAGATTGAGTTCGATTCCCACATCGAACATGCTCTGAAATAGCTCAGTTTGATAGTCGAGCGTGACATCGTCGAAGACTTTCGACTTCTGGCCGTTTTCCTGAATGTAAATTTCGCTCAGCGCCGCTTGGTCCTGCGACGAGAAGTGACACAATATGTATGGTTGGTGTTAGTCCGAACTAAGGTCGTAATGTCTGTCTGCGCCGGTGTCAGCCACGTACATTACTAAATGACTTGTACCTTCCAAATAAACTAGGGTCCGTCCTTGATCTCATTCTTTCGTTCATAAAGCCCTGAATGCTCTTATCTTTCCCGTCAATCTCCTGAACAAACGACTCGAAAAAAGGGCCTACATGGCCTGCATATCCAGCCCAGGCACCAGTATTGGGGCACTGGTAGATTGCGTTAGAAGGAGCGTAAGCCTTTAGCTTTTCCTCAAATTGGGGTGGGAAACAGTCGTGTTCGGTGCTGATTACCAGGTTTGCTTCATATTTATCTAACACCTCGTCTATCCTTGACGCTATTTTGGAGGCTCCCTGGGGAGGCTGGAGCAACACGTCATCGTCGCTAAACAGCACAATCCTGCCAGGAGGCACGCTGTCGTTGAAATTTGGAGAGCGACGAGTTAAAATTTGCTTCGCGGGGATACACATTCATACTTTAACACTGTTTCTCACCTACAAGCGCGCAGCAGAGCAGTAGGCAGAATAAGCTTGCTGCCCAGATGGAACGAGTGGCCTCGGCTCCCGAAACGATTTCCTTTCCACCCCTCCCAACCAAGAACCGTCACGTGTACCTTATTCTTCACCGCAGTCTCAATGTAAAGGCAAAGGTTCTCACTGGGGGCACTGGAGTACGTGAAAACGAGAGGGTCGGCTTCAGAAATTCCTTCCTTCTTGAGAAATCCGCACTCTGCTTCTGTTGGGTCAAAAACATCACGAGGATGTCCACTGTCTTCTTCTTCCCCAGGTCCAATGATTGGCCTCTTTAAAGTTGCGAAGCCATGTGGTTCATTAGGCAAAACAGATACGTGTGTGCATCTAGAATCGGCCAGGCAAATATCTAGAGCATTCTGACAGGAAGCACTACTGCATCTTATCTGACAGGCCATCCAGCTCAGTTCTCGCTCTCCGCAGGGAAAGTCAACGGTGCCTTTTACCGTAATTGGTCTCTGGAAGTAGCCGAGACGGAGTGGGTGGGGTAAAAAGAGGAGGAGGAGTAAGAATCATTTACCCCGTCCAGCGGCGGCTCTGACAACTGGGCCTTACCTGAGTGAAGGAGATCTGAGGAGGCTCCATATCCGTATTCAACTGCATACCACCAGTACACGAACTTTGCTTGTATTCTGCCTGCATCATTATGGGTAGCCTGCCCCAGTCGTTATCTGAAATTCCGTATTCTAATTCGAGCTTTTGGCAATGAGTCAGCATGGGCGTTTCCGATGGTGGCGATGAGGAGGGGAGGGAGGAGGAGGTGGAAGGCACCAGCGGCGGTGAGGGAATTGACTGAGGCGTCCGGATGGAGGGCTTAACTGCCCGGGAGGGGGGGACTTGTGCTGTCGAAGGCACCAACACATGTTCCGGGGGGTTTGATATCACTATATTTGACTTTATGGTCTGGTAGCTTGGCACCTCAGCATCCAAAATTGAAGGACGCTCCTGGCCTTGTTCAGAGTACGAATTCGGAGGAACACTGAAGCGATGGCTTAAGGTTAGAGAAACACTCAGTATCATCAGCAAGCTTATTGCGATGATTGCGAGGCCCACTGCAAGAGCATGTTTGAACAACATGTAGCACAGGAGAGGACACCGTCTCAACTTGTTTTTTTGTGGGGGGAATGGATGCAGATTTCTTTACGCAATTATTATTCAAGTCACGAAAAATCCTGTTGAAGCCCCTTGCGTGGTTGGTTTCAAAACCTTGCAACAGGTTCGAGGTTTTCTCTTTACACTAAATAATTTTCCGGGGACCCATGACATGTTCCTGGCACATTACACATCTAACAAACCGGAGACCTGCCAAGGGAATGCCGATCAACAAGCACGTAATAGCAATAATAATATTATGTACCAGCGTTTCATTCTACGTTTTCAAGGTTTCTCGAGCTCTGACTTACAAACAGTCTGGTTTCAGACCATGACGGATACCAAGCTCCCCAAAGACAAAGTCCACTGGTGTATGCTCGATAAGTCAAACACGTTTAGTTTCAGCCACATTGCTCACGCTGCACAGACACTGTTCCCTTGTTGGTCTTGGTTCGTCGAAAGGAATGCAACGGGTGCTTGTGGATTGGTGTTACGTGACGGTCTTAGATTGCAACAAGGATGGATCAAGCAACTCACTGACGCAATGGGCTGCAAAGTGGTGTATGACGTCGATACGTCGTCACTGCAAGACAATATAGTTTTCCGCCCCCCATTTCCGAACCATGGAATTCCGGAGAGCGCTCTTACACTCAATAAAGCAGGTTGGTTTACAGACCCGAATGCTGCTGCTGCATTGCGAGAACGAATACTGGGCTTCACAACGCCAGAGAAGAGGAGTTCATTCCTGAAAGTTGGCTTCATCCAGCGCGCTAAAGGGCGGAAAGTGACGAATTTTAATGAAATGCAACGCTTGCTCTCGGAGAGAGCGCCCAACACAAAGTTTGACACAGTAGTGTTTGAGAAACAGACGCTCAAGTCGCAGGCACAGTGGATGTCAGACCACGACGTCATTGTGGCTGCACACGGTAACGCTTTAACAAACGCGGCGTTCATTCGTCCCGGATCCATTGTCATGGAACTCTTCCCTCCCAACTATTACATTGTGGGTTTCTTCCAGCCTTTGATTGTAGAGAGTGGCGGTCTTGCTCTGAATTGGCATCAAGGTGACACGCCAATAGAAGACACATTAGCCAATTGGTCAAGCCGAGGAAGTATGCGAGGTGCCGATTTTGCCCCCGATTCAGATTACGTTGTTGCTGCCATTCTGAATGCAACACAGGTAATAACGGGTGGGAAAGTACCACATAAAACAACATAACAACCCCACCCAGAGGTCATAATATAATTAATAAAATTGCTTTCGAAACAAAACGACAATTATCTTTTCGAAAAACAGGTTATTATTCCCACACTTTACTTCCCTGCAGTCATCCATGCTGGAAGATTGCTCACACCACGTTTGCTCGAATCTTCTGCAGCGATCTTAGTTTGATTGGAAGAATCGTGCCTCGATTGCTGGTTGTTTGTTTGTTCTGCAGTTGGAAGAGCAAGAGGTGCGTTATTACTTGAGGAATCGTTGGGATTTTTGGTTCCTACAGGAGGGCTCCAAGCACTGTAGTATTTTCTCGCGGCCTCTTCACCATAGTAGCCCGCGTATTTCCAAAACTGATCGTAGTAAGCTGTTGGGTCAGTGGGGTCAGGTTGCTGCTGCTGTTGTGGTTGCTGCTGTACTTGGTTCGACAAGGTTGGGACTATTGAGATTTTGGGGATTGGGATTTTTTGAGTAGGGGTTTACCCGCGGAGAGGGTAGTAGTTTTGCGTTAATTTTACAGACCTTCGGTGTCTGTAGCTCGACGTGCTCTCCTTAGCACCAGCACTGCAATTTTAAGTAAGTTTTAAGTAAAAATTTTAATGCGATTATAATAAGTTTTGAATTGTTTTAGTTCTGATAATAAGTTTTATTATCGGAGATCTCGCATCAAGGGTCGCAACATGAGTGCAGCCTGCAATTGCGCAGGTATAATCGTACATGTGCGACCTATCATCTGAGAACTCCTCTCGGGTCGACACCTCAATCACGGTGGTTTTAGGATGTGCAAATACTGTGTTTGTGAAGCCTATCAAATAAGCATCAAATAAGATGGGGGGTGAGAAGAAGTTACAGGAAATAAAGGAGAATCGGGGGACGCAAGGCTAGATTCAGAGCCCTACGCTCACTCGCTCACCTGATCCGTGCTTTGCAATCACAAACTTGCTCCTTCGTAGTTTCTCCAGCTGCTCCCTAAAGGTCATATCTTCCCAAAAGGTCAGTCCTGGAGAGCCATATCCAGCAGATGCAACTGCAGATTTCACATGTTGGAGCGTTGACGGGGAAAATCTCCGTTCAGCTTTGCCAGACTTCCTCGTAACAATTGTAACGAGCGTTGACTTATCAGAAGCAGAGTCGTCGGGGCCGACATCAATCAGCCCCATCTCTGTCAGTATATATTCACTCATTTCAGTATAGAAGGAATATCGAATAGACTCAGGTATGCGCTCTGCCCGTTTCGGCCTCCCGTGGTAGATAGACTCATCGTCCCACATAGCCCAAGCAGAGAGCTCACCACTATCTTTGTGAATGGTAACGACCATGGCATCTTTCAGAAGGACGCGTTCCTTAGCGGCGTCAAGCAAGTGCTCAAAAACAATCTCGCTCGGCTTCAAAAGATCACAGAGGTCTTTATAGCCTGCCGTAGGCTTGTACTGTTTGAGCTCAGAATCGACAGCATCTTGGTTGAAGGGGTACTGCAAAAACTTTTCACGGTCAAACCACAAGAAGAAAGGTTCGCCCTTGAATTCCTTCCTACCCTGGAACCAATAAACCCACTGGTCCAAGACAGCGTGAGCCCAGCAACTGTGTAGAGCGCCAACACGGAGAATCTTCGGCCTATCATGGACCAGAGTGTACTTGCTCTCGTCTGTCACTGCATCTGATCTTCTCTCAAAACCCTTCTCCTCACTGTGAGTAAAGTCACCAAATTGCACTTCAAACATAGGAGAGGTGCCCGCGGGGGGTGTGTAGCCCGGCAAAGCAAAGCTGTAGTCTGCGGCATTTTGATTGTTTCGATCCTTTACGACCGATAAATCACAGGCATCTCCCCTGCACGCGCCAAACACAAGTCCCTCCGGGACGTTGAAAAGGACGCATGTGCCAAGAAGTGCCATGGAGACCAAGAGAGAGACTTTCGAAAAGTTGTTCATCGTTGTGTTGAGCTCGTGATGTCCCTGCAAGCGGCCTCGCGTATCAGCTTTCTAAACCCTAGAATAGGCTTTACAAAGCGCGCTGTGATTTGCCTCTGTCCTGAATATATCAAATAAGTTGGCAGACAACACTCCTGGTCTAGGCCTGGGGACAAACAAGTCGCAACAACGCAGACAGGTTTTTTTTGACTTATTCATGTTAATTTTGAGGGATTAATCGTCGTTTTTTTCCCCTGACTTCATTATGTCCCGCCCCTCCCACTTACATCGGCCATGGTGCGTTAGGGGGCAACATCTTGAGATGTTTGCCATTGCTCCCTCGCGTTGCCCGCTGACATAGTCTGACCAACACCATGGATATATAGTCGATATTGGGGGTTGTAGTGGCCGGCACAGTGGTGACGAGTAACGATAGGCATATGCAACAATTTTTATTTAGTAAAATTATTATTATTAGGTGAGAATTGAGTGT
Organism: Triparma verrucosa; assembly: GCA_030267905.1. NCBI lineage: Eukaryota > Bolidophyceae > Parmales > Triparmaceae > Triparma > Triparma verrucosa. Next base: position 117,774 of record BRXX01000075.1, on the reverse strand, counting down.
AATGTGCTCGAAATTCTTCGCTCGTGGTCGTCATCTCTCGTTGCCGCTACCCTTCTTTCTCCTCTGTTCGCCGGCCTGCCTCTCGCTGGTCTGCCTCAAACCCTATAAACTAATCACTCCTCCCTCGTCTCTCTTCGCTCCCACCAGATGTATAAGGGGTTTCGAATTACGCGCATCCTAGCTTATAACGGCGTTGCTAGCACAATGACTCTTCATCATGACCATCCCAACTCCTATGCTCACGGGAAGCACGACGGTCTCTGGCTCATCAAGATCAATTCGACATACCACCGCCAAGAAGACGGTGTAGGTGAGGGTTATAAATGTGAATTTCGGCCGTCTTCGTATCTCTTGAACTCACTCACTTTAACCTTCGCTCTCCGCAGCTTCAGCCATGAAAACGTCCTTCGTCGCTGGCCTCCTTGAATTAATCGACCCAAAACTCAACCAACTTCATAAAGCCGAGGGCTACACGGCTAGAAATATGGCAATGGAAGAGGCGAGTTTGAGGCGGGGTTTACTGTTTTGATCGCACATGATTGTGAAAAATCTGAGATCCCTTTTGGTGTGGGTTGTGATATTGAGGAGCGAGCCTTTCATCTGGGTATTGATTTGACTGATGTTGAAGCCTTGACAAGGCAAAATTTCCTAGATGTTCTTGAGGTTAGATTTCCTCATCATGATGCTTGGACGCTGGAGCAAGTTGCAGCCCTTTTAAAGGGAGTCGATGATCACGGTCACGACTTTGATCGAATCAGGGAGAACAGCACTATTCTTGCAAATCTAACAGCGACAGCTCTCGAAGCTCATTTCAGCAGACTTTTGCCTGATGAACTCCGAGAGAAAAGAAGGAGAAGACAACATACCGGTAATCCTAATTACTTATTGTACAGATTTTTTTGGTCATGATATAATAATGAAATTGCTTTCGAAACAAAACGACAATTATCTTTTCGAAAAACAGGTTATTATTCCCCACACTTTACTTCCCCGCAGTCATCCATGCTGGAAGATTGCTCACACCACGTTTGCTCGAATCTTCTGCAGCGATCTTAGTTTGATTGGAAGAATCGTGCCTCGATTGCTGGTTGTTTGTTTGTTCTGCAGTTGGAGGAGCAAGAGGTGCGTTATTACTTGAGGAATCGTTGGGATTTTTGGTTCCTACAGGAGGGCTCCAAGCACCGTAGTATTTTCTCGCGGCCTCTTCACCATAGTAGCCCGCGTATTTCCAAAACTGATCGTAGTAAGCTGTTGGGTCAGTGGGGTCAGGTTGCTGCTGCTGTTGTGGTTGCTGCTGTACTTGTTGTGGTTGTTGTTGCTGTTGAGCTTGAGCAGCGTAATAAGCCGCCCATTCTTTCGAATAATCCTTCTGTCCTCCCTGTTGTTGTTGCTGTTGCTGTTGCTGTTGCTGTCCCTGCTGATGGCCGTAGCCCTGTTGGTATTGCTGCCCGTACGCTTGCTGCTGTCCATACTGCTGCTGTCCAGCGTACGCCGTACCCCCAGTAAGGAAGTCCGTACTGCGTTCCTGCAGAATTCTTGAGATCAAAGCCTTCACCATGTCGCACCCTGCCCTGCTGCCAGTGATGGTGCAGGTTCTGTGCTGCGTTCCGGGATCAGCTTGAGGAGGGATTTGGATCCGGGAAGTCGACTGCCGTTGCAGCTCCTTGATATTGCACCCGGCCCTTCCAATGATCATGCCTATGTCCTTGTCCGGCACCAAGATCGTGTCCGTCTCCCCGCCTGCCCCGAGCGCTATCGTTGCCCCGCCTCCAGCCCCAGAGTTCCTCTTGAGAAGGACGTCTTCCATGAGCTCCTTGGCATTGTCGCATCCGGTTTTTTCAGGGTGTGTAATGACGCAGGTGCGAACGGTCGGGTCATCAGAATCTGCTTGGGACGGAATCTGAATGCTCGCACCCGTTCGCTCCTGGATGGACTTAATGGTCGAACCGCCCTTGCCGATGATGAGCCCCACATCTGAGTCCGGTATCTTAACCTTGAGGGAGCTGTGACCGGCGTCCAGAGCGGCCTTTAGCTTATCGGCCTGGGTGCCCCCTCCTCCTCCGCCCCCCCCACCCCCCCCACCAACACCGCCACCCAGGGCGGACATTCGCTCCGCAACGATTTTCTCCACCATCGAGCGGGCCATGGCGATAGATTGGCTGTCGCTCCCGGAAAATGTGACCTGTCGGGTGCCGCTGCCCGGGGCCATGTCCGCCTCCTGCCGAGGACAACAATAGCGGGTGTGAGTTGAGAGATAGAATTGGGGGCCGGGCTAGCCCGAAACAGCGAAAGCAACCGCACGAACCAGCACATTGCTCACCTTCTCGACCTGCAGATTGCAGCCAGTAATCGACTTGATGTTGTTGATCGACTCGCCACCCTTCCCAATGACGGCTCCAACAACTTGGTTGGGGATGGAAATTGTGACACTATTTTCGGCGCCTCCGGAGCCATATTGGCCTACATTGTTCTGAGATGGAGGAGCGGAAGAGGACGCAACTTGGGCAGCGGCCCCATAATAGTCCTACGTAACAACGAATTAGCAAATAATTAACAATTGAGAATCGCTTTGACGGTCTTCGGACCAGCCATTTTATTTATAGATCGTGGAAAGCACAAGCTTGGAATCAACGAGGAAACCGCAGTTACAGGCAACGACATCATGACGAAAAGCAGTCATGGAATATTCGCGATTCCGCACGTCATTTTGGCCAGTACTCACCGAGCCCTCCGGTCCTCTGCTCCTCTTCGCGGTGGCCTCGTATCCGTATTCGTCATCCAGCTGTCTCTTCTCGCCCCCTCCTCCTCCCCCGCCTCCAGCAGAGATTCTCTGCGCGATTTCCTTCGCCCGTTCCAGTGCCGACAACGCTTGCGACATAACGATTGTCTTAGAGTGAATGGAATGGCGGACAAAAAAAGCTAAAATTAGAGGTCAGATGCTTTCTTGCCTCTTCGTTCTTACTTGGGCGCTGAACGCGGCCACCGCCTACAATATCAACAGCTCCCGAACTTTCTTTCGTTCTGGCTTTTTTGGAGCTTCTTTGGGCACAAATGCTGCCCAGTTGCCGAAGTCGCCATCCCTACCCGATGTCGGCCCTGAGGAAGGTGTGTTTGAGGGTTTCGGGTGCTCCCCGACGGTGATGCGTGTCTCGAGGCGCGGTTCGAAGCTTCGCGGGCAAGATTTCAGTGTTTCAAAGCTGAACGAGGAAAGGAAGTCGAATGCAGGAAAGAAGGGCGGAGCTGGGTATGTCGATCCCAATAAGTTGTTTGTCGGCAACCTCGCCTTCAGCGTGACAGAGGACCAACTGCTGTCATGGTTCGAGAGCAAAGGCTACGGAACGCACGTTTCATCTTGCAAGATCATCCGAGATTGGAAAACAGGCGACAGCAAGGGGTATGCATTTGCAAGTTTCACTGATCCCATCTTTGCGACAAGTGCCATGGAAAGCTTGACGAACCACGAGCTTGAGGGCCGGATCGTTAGGATCAGTCAGGGCCAGCGCAAGAGGACGGAAGCCGAGGTGGCGTTCGTGACCAAGGATCGAAGGAATGCGGGCGACTTGACGGAGGAGGTGAGCGAGATTGAGGTTGGCTCGTTGCTTGCTTTCCTTCCACCTGTCTACAGGCTGCTAACCCCCCCCGCCCTTCGCAGGATCTCGCAATTCAATCTGGGTTGCTCGAGGCAGGAGACGACGAAGGGGAGATTTACGACGATGAGGTTGAGTACGTCGACAAAGAGGGAGACTATGATGGAGAAGAGAATATCGCAAGCACAGAATTTAAAGGATTTGGTCAATTTGTAAATGAGGATTTGAACATCGATGAATGGGTGGCGGAATCGGAAACCGAAACGGGGGCAGATGGGAGCGACGACGAAGGAAATAACGAATCGCTGTTAAGATGGTGAACAAAAATCACAAGTGTTTTCTTCATACTCATCGGTTTTTGTTTCATTTCCCTTCATGCTCATGCGCCCCCTCGCCCCCCCCCCCCAAATACCGCGCGCTCCCTTTTCTCAAACCGTGATCACCCTCATGGTGTTTGTCGATCCCACCTGACCAACATTTTCACCCTGCACGACAACGATAGTATTTCCGTCGCTGACCTTACCCGACGCCTTGAGCCTCTCAAGGGCTGTGGCGATGATCGCGTCGGAGTCGCTCATAGACTGCACAACTTCAGCATCCATATTTTTGAGAATTCCGAAGCACTGCCTCGCCGTGCTTTCGAAGGGAGTGAGGACGATGACCTTCATAGGAGGGCGAAACTTGGAAATAAGCCTCGCAGTGTTTCCGGACTGGCTCAAAACGATGATGGCCGAGGCCTGGCAATCAAGGGCCGTCTTGACAGCGGAGCTGGTAACACTCTCCGGAGTGGTCATGAAGCCATACGTGCTGAGCACACTGTTCCTGACGGCCTGGTAAAGCCCGTCGAAGTTGATGGCCGACTCGGCTTCGGCACAAGTGCGTGCCATGATGGTAACGGCAGCCTTGGGATGCTCCCCGTTGGCGGTCTCTCCAGAGAGCATCACGCAGTCGGTACCGTCAAGAACAGCGTTCGCAACGTCGCTACACTCAGCACGAGTGGGGCGAGGGTTGGTGATCATGGACTCGAGCATTTGAGTAGCAGTGACAACAGGTTTGCCAGCAATGTTGGCCTTGCGGATCATCATTTTCTGGGCCAGAAACACCTTCTCGGGAGGGATCTCCATGCCGAGGTCACCACGGGCGACCATAATACCATCGGTGACCTTGAGAATCTCATCGTAGTTCTCGAGACCTTCCTGATTCTCAATCTTGCAGATGACTTGAATGTGCTTGCCTTCCTCTCCGAGAACCTCCCTAATCTTGACAACGTCCTCGGGCTTTCTGACAAAGCTGGCGGCGACAAAGTCGACGTTGTGCTTGACGCCCCAATCCTTGATGTCGCCGATGTCTTTTTCCGTCAGCGTAGGAAGATCGACGACGACGCCGGGAAGGTTCATGTTCTTCCTCTCTCCAATTGACGCATTGTTCTCAATCCTGCACTTCACGTCACCAGTCGCAGCGTCAGTTTCGAGGACAGTAAGTACGAGACTTCCGTCGGCAACGAGTATCGACTGTCCGGGAGTGACACTCGTGGCCATGGAAGGGTACGAGCAGGCCAACTTTGAGGCGTCACCCTTGAATTCGTAGTCGGTGGTTAGAGTGAGAGTCTCACCCTTTTTCAACTCAATCTTTTTGGCATCATTGGCAAAGAAACCAGAGCGAATCTCGGGGCCCTTTGTGTCGAGAAGCACGGCAACTTTCGTACCCTTATTAGACGCAGCCTCGCGGAGGCGAGACAGACAAGCAGCGTGCCCCTCATGGTCTCCGTGGCTGATTTTGATTTGGAGGAGGTGGGGTCAGAAAGAAACTAACGACAGCGGACGGGGCACACACAAGCACAACGCTCGCAGGTACATATCCCATTGGGCAAAGGAAAGAGCACATGGGAGACAGATACAGAGGAGTAGCCGGCGTATGCACTGGGACGCGTCATTATCGCTCTCACCTGAAGTTGAAACGAGCAACGTTCATGCCTGCATCAATCAATTCCTCCAAGGTCTCAACGGACCAGCACGCCGGACCTAAGGTGCAGATAATCTTCCAGCGGGGGGGAGAATGTTCCAAAACGGTTAGTAAGATAGCAAAGGAAGGTCGTCGCATCGGAATAGTAATTCTTTTTGCCCACTCAAACGAGCCGCCCCAGGAAACTCAAGTGCACGGGGCACCTCACCTTCGTATGCCTGTTCTCGACCGGAGACTTCACCAACACTTTTTCAAGGGTGATGGAGTGGCCACGGAGAGTCGGACCTGACTTGTCGGATCTGACGGTGTTCGCAATCATCGTGGGATGGTGAATGTCTTATGCATCTTTTTTTATTCACTAAATTTGGCCGGAGGGCGCCGTGTCAGCAATTGGTTGAATTTACCCCTGCTCGAAAGTTGTTTTGACTCGAGCGAGCTACCGATATTCGACATCCCCGATAGATTCGATCCGTCTAAATTCGCGCGTTGTCACCTTCATTAAAGTTACGAAGCCACGCTCGCCTGCGTGCTTTTTGAAAAGCTGATCTCTTTGTGTGAGGCGACCTCTCTGAAGGACAGAGAGCACGCGGTAGATTGTGATGACTGATGATACTCTGCCCACTGCCTCTGAAGGAGGAGAGCAACCAGGAGGAGACAATAATTCCAGCCGGTCCGGTCGCAGGTTTTTTTCTGTGCTCGTCGCCCTCTCGCTGATTGTCTTGGTGCAACTGCACGCAGAGAAGGCTGGCCTGACCGACAACTTCCTGATTTCTACCAGTGCTACGGAAGGAGAAATTCAACCAGGGGCTTCTTTGCCAAACATTGTCTCTCCTACGCCTCCTCCGCAATCAACCACTTCAGCAACTGAACCAGTACCCAGTATCCCAAGTCGCCAGGAAGTCCCCCTCCCCCCCGCTCCGACCCCCCCCACCTCCCCCGTCCCTGCCACTTCTCTCGTCACCGCCAATACCGATACATCGAAGTCGTTCAAGCTTTCCGAGGCGTGCAAGTCTGAGCCGAACTGCAGAAACAGATTCGTTCCCAATGTTGGTTACCCGCGCGTTGCCTTTGACGGCTTCATCGGTGAAATAGTATGCCCCAGTATGTTTCGCGACCTAACAGATTACGTATTGACCTGGCCTTTCGCTCACTTTGAGGAAGATGTTTATTTTGCCAAATCCCTTAGCGCAGCCAAGAAGTGCTTAGCTCCGGTACCCCTTATTTACTGGCAGACGGTAAGCGAATTTAAACGGTCGCACCACCTGATACGTCCCCACATACTCTAACTGAACAACTGACGCACAACAACGCACGTCATTTTCGCAGAATAAGAATAAAATCCGGGAACTTCATCGATTGCTTCAAGATTTTGGCGATGAATTCATTCTCCTGACTGGCCAGTCTGCTTGGCCCGTAGGCAAAGATTACGAATCTATTCTAGACCTTCCCAACCTCGTTCGTTGGTTCGGACAAAATAACAACAAGCTTCCGCTACATCCAAAGTTCACTCCTATTCCGGTCGGTTTGAATTGTTTCGAGCATGGCAATGCGTTGGAGACGTTCATCGCCCAGCGCAAGGAGGTGAGCGAAGGCTTAATATTTGCCGTGCGCCTCCACGCATTCGCATTCACCTTCGCAAAATCGTTTTTTTTAACTCCCTCTCCTCTCCCTCCTCTCTCCCATCAGCCACCCAAGAAGGAGGACAAGGTATTCTACGTCAACTTCTCCCTGGGCACTAACGGAGGCAGAGAAAAAGTAAGAAACCAATTTTGCGAAGGGAACCTCAAGGAGTATACGGATTGCATCTCCTGGGGAGGCCTCAAAAACAAGGACGATGTGAAGCTCAGCACCGAAGTTGAAAACTTCAAAAATATTGAAAAATATATGTACTTGGTCTCGCCAAGAGGGGCAGGCGAATCCACGCATCGAACGTGGGAGTCCCTGTACGCCGGAACGATACCTATTGTTAAGAGAAGCCCAATCGATCATGCACTTGAAATGCTCCCTGTTCATCTGGTTGACGATTATTCAGATATAACTCCGGACAAAGTCGAGGAGCTGAGAGAACTTTACCGGACAAAGTATAAGCCCATGATGGACGACCCAGAGGTTCAGAAGGTGAGAAAATAAAGCATGACAACGTATGAACAACAACGAATCTCTTCTTCTAACGCCCGACCTTGTTTGTCACATACAGAGGCTTCACCGTGAGTACTACTTCAACCTGGTAGAGGAGACCAGGGTCGAAGCATTGAACAAGTTGGGCTTGAGTAATGTTGGCGAGGAGCGAGTGCAATGCTGGGGCAGCAATTAATACAAAGTAAAGACAACAGCTATAATAAACTTTAGAATATTCAAAGTTTTACTTTATTGAAAATCGAAAAATGCTCGAAAAATGCTATGGGTTTTTTTAGTTGGGGCTTGGGATTTGTGTAGGGATCATTTGGACATAAAGAAATTAACCTTGCCCACGGCTAATCATGAGCTTAAACATATGCTGCATGGGAGCTGGTTATGTAGGAGGCCCGACTATGGCAGTCATTGCCGCTAACTGCCCGGAGGTAAGAGCCACTTCCACGCCCAGACGGACAGACAGGGAGACAAAGACACACAGGCAATCAAAAAAAGTAGTGCGCGCTAATCTAATCCATATACACCGCCACCCTTCAGATCCGCGTCACTGTTGTTGACCTGAACGCCGCCCAGATCGCCGCGTGGAACTCTTCCAACCTTCCCATTTATGAGCCCGGGCTTCAGGCCGTTGTTGAGTCCTGTCGTGGCAAGAACCTTTTCTTCAGCACCGATATTGAGAAAGAGATCGAGGAGGCCGACATCGTGTTCATTTCGGTCAACACCCCCACCAAGACCCAGGGAATTGGAGCCGGCCGCGCCGCCAACATCAAGAACTGCGAGCTTTGCGCACGCACCATTGCCAAGGTTTCCACCTCCAACAAGATCGTCGTTGAGAAGTCGACCGTCCCCGTCAGGACCGCCGACGCCGTTCGCCGCGTCCTCTCCTGTAACGACAAGGGTCTGACCTTCCAGGTGCTTTCGAACCCTGAGTTTCTCGCTGAGGGAACCGCCATCGATGACCTTCAGCGTCCTTCCCGCGTCTTGATCGGAGGAGAGGAGACCCCCGGAGGTCAGGAGGCAATCCAGAAGCTCGTTTCGGTCTATGCCAACTGGGTCCCCACTGCCCAGATCATCACCACCAACCTCTGGTCATCCGAGCTCTCCAAGCTCGTCGCCAACGCCTTTCTTGCCCAGCGTGTGTCCTCCATCAATTCCATCTCCGCTCTCTGCGAATCCACCGGCGCCGACGTCTCCGAGATCTCCAGGGCCATCGGTTCCGACCCCCGTATCGGTCCTAAGTTCCTCCAGTCCTCCGTCGGATTCGGCGGGAGCTGCTTCCAGAAGGACATCCTCAACCTCGTCTACCTCTGCGAGAGTTATGGCCTGAGCGAGTGCGCCGAGTACTGGCACCAGGTCATCAAGATTAACGAGTACCAGAAGTCCCGCTTCACCAAGAAGATGGTCGAGCGCATGTTCAACACCGCGACCGGAAAGAAGATCGCCGTCCTCGGCTTCGCCTTCAAGAAGGACACCGGTGACACCAGGGAGACCGCCAGCGCCTTCGTCTGCCGCGACCTCTTGGCGGAGCGCGCCAAGATCCACGTCTACGACCCCCAGGTCAAGAGGGAGCAGATGATGCTCGAGTTCGACTACACCCTGAACGTCAACACCACCACCGAGCCCGACCTCGAGAAGCTCATCACCACCTCGAGCAGCGCCTACGACGCATGCGACGGCGCCCACGCCATCGCCGTCCTCACAGAGTGGGACGAATTCAAGACCCTTGACTACCAGAGAATCTACGAGAAGATGTCCAAGCCTGCCTTCATCTTCGACGGAAGGAACATAGTCAACCAGGCGGCACTCAGGAAGATCGGATTCGAGGTCTACGCCATCGGCAAGCCGTGGCCGGCGGAGTAGATTGCTATTCTTATTTAAAAAAGATATTTAAACTTGAGAATTGTTTGTGTCATTTCTTGTTCTTGCATGTTATTTTTGCAGCCAGGCACCCTCCAAATTTTGAGCAGGGTGGCATTCATACTTGCCCCATTTGTGTTCAAACCCTAAACTTGCAACAAATTGTGAAAAACACAGATGGGCCTCGCAATATCTTGTATCGAAGATAACATTTTCAACCCGGTGGAATCCGAGATCGTTCCCCCTTCTGTTCATAACCAGGAGGAGAGGTACCGAATAGCTTGTGAGCACCACCAGACCATGGTGGCTGCTCTCAATGAAGCGCAGCGGGAGGTAGACCAACTGAGGACAAGCAAGAAAAAATTGAAGACGAAGATCTCCGAATTCGTAGGCAATGCGTCGGAGGGGAAGAGGAAGACCGCAGCTTTGGAGAGATGCAAACTCCATCTCGCAGAAGCCCTTGAGATTAAGGCTGCTGCAAAATTTGAGCTGGACGAGGCGCTGAAAATCCAAGCCGCAGCTGTGGAAGAGGAAAAGGAGAAGCGCAAGGTGCTGTCAAAGTACCTTGAAGAACAGAAGGAGAAGGAGCGAATTGAGGAGGAGAGGCTGAGGGCGCAGAGGAAGTTGGAGGCTGAGAGGGTGAGTAAAATCCGTACGCCAAATTGTACACGCAGCACAGCGCTTGCACACGGCAATCCGTACCCACAAAAATACTATAGTGTTCTAACTAGCGCTCTGAAACCGCGCCGTCCTATTTCCGTCTTGTGCAGGCTGCACTGGCGCGAGAAGAGCACCTTCGTGAAATGCGTGAAGAACGTCACACCAAGGAGGCTATTCTTGACCGAACTCTTGTTCAGGAGGTCGCTCCAGTACATCCGAGGCCCCCTAAAATGGACCCAGAGCTGGAAAAATTTCTCGAGGAGGCTGAAAACATCATGGTCAACAACAACAACAATTCTGCTAATAGCGACCTGCCTCCTAATCCTCCGAAAGCTTCATCTCAAAATGGCACAGTGACCGCACCGGTATCTCCCTCCCCACCAACAAGCCCGGTCGAGCCTTCGCCGACTTCTAAAGTCCCCAAGAGCTTGGAGTCCTCCTCGCCTGCTGAAAATATTGTAACTAAGGAAAAGAGATTGGACCCCACTTCACCAGAGCCGGTAACTTGGCGTAAAGAATCAATCAAATGAGGAAGCGTCGAGCGGGAAAATCGAAGAGAGCGAAGAGGGTCAGACTGAGAAGGAAGCGTCCCAGTAGTGAGAGAAGAAGAGGTCATGGAGTGGGAAAAAGTGGGTTTTGTTGCGAAAAATGTTGGTTCTAGACTTTCTTCGTTTTAGCTGCAGCCGCTGAAAAGTATTCAGATACTTCCCCAAACGCATTTTGTAGTAGAGTGGCACCATTGGTTTTGCCCGTTTCAGCCACCATCTTCTTCTGCATCACCCTGCTTATTTCATTGATATGCAAGCCGATCCTAAACAAACAACGAAATAAAATGTAAGATTGTATTTGAACGTGTTCGCAAGAAAATTGGTACTAGCTCCTCACCTTGGGCTTCCGTTTGTATCCAGACGCATGGGAGGGCAGGATAGTTCGGCGCCGCTTACCACCACTTCCTTGAAAAGAATGGGCTTGTGCCAGCCCTTTGGATTCGCTGCCGCCGGGCTCGAGACGCGTTCGTCCTTCGCTATCATGTTTCTGGTGAAAACCCTTAGATCTCTCATAACTACGCTACCAATTCTGAACAGATCCTTGGCCGGCTTCGCTTTCCAACCTGCTCTCTTGGGGGGTGGGTTGCTGAACGTGTTCATTTTCTCCTTAATTTCCTCCATGTTGCTGGCGAAGCCCTTCTGAACTTTCTTCATGACGGCCATTCCTTCTCTTGTTACGTCCTCGAAGCTCTTGTCACCGTCTTCGACCTGTCGTTGGACTTGCTTGACTGCGCTGTAGAGCGACTTTCCTAAAGTCATTGATGGGTATTAGAATGTTGAGGAAATGGACAACAACAGTGGCGCGCGAACAGGTGACGATAAATGACGCGACAACAAAATCTGGTCTCACCTTGATCCTTGATGACCCTCTCGATCCCTCCGTGCCCCGGTTCATTACCTGCTTTGCTGGCCCGCGACAATGTGCCCATGAAAGAACGCATAATACTGCCTGCCTTATCAAGGCCAGGGCTCTTCTTCGTCGGAGAGTCATCTTTGTCTAAATTGTTGGAGCCGAAGGCGGCGTCTGTCATCGGTGCCTCGGCATTCCCACTTCGGCTGCCGTGCTCTTCTAGTGTGTTCGGGTCTGGAAGGTCCAAGCTGGGGTCAAGCAACATGTAATTGAAGACCTTTTAAGAGAAAGAAAAAGACGACGAGTGAGAGATAGAAATACGCAACAAAGGAAGAAATACCTAGAACAACAACTTACGTTCGCCCTCTTCTCAACAAATACCTGCATGTCGCACACCAACACTGAATATACCTCCTTGGCCGGGTATCGTAAAAATCGCTGCCCGAAGGGAACACAGCTGAGAAACGAAAACCTGACCCGCATGTACCCGCACCGCCCTATCAAGGGCGAGTCCCACTTCCACTCCTCGCGGTGGGGCGTGTGACACACGATGTCCCGGGCTTCGAAGGTTCCGTCCAAGAGACTTAGCTCGCAGCATCCGCAGGTCACCCTTGTGCAATTCACGGCCTTAGACAGCTGCATCTCAAACATTCTGTGAACGAACGCAGAAAAAGCCTTCGACGAAGCGTAATAAAGCACCGCCCCCGACACCGTGATCGCAGCAACCGCAACCACAGCAGCTATTGGTGAGCCATCGAGTTCCAACAAAACTTGCGTGGGGAACGGAGACATCTCGATGTGTGCTGCAAGCACCAAAACGTGGGAAAGGCAAAACAATCGAGGTGCCTGTTGATATTGGTACGCACACGCCTATGAGTTTTGAGCACCGAATTACAATCGGGCAGCGCCAAAATTCGATTTGGTAATCCAGAGTTTTGGAAAAGGAGGAGGTGATGGAGCATTGAATATGCAACCTTCACGGCCTAAATCGTTCCGATTTCAACGCAGAGAGAAGAAGACATGTAACAAACGTGCATGTCTGTTCGGTAGCATACTGATCCTGCTTGTCTGCTGGATATTTGTGGCAAGTTACATTGTGGATAAAAATGTGTCGCTGCCGTTGGATGCTGGGTCGCCTGAGGCTTCACACGACGCAGTGAGGGCCTCTGGGGCCAAGGAGGCGACGGGTAATATAGATATAGACGAAGAAAAGCATGCCAGGATCGGAAATTCGAGAGATATGAAGGCTCATCTTCCGCCTCCTCCCCCCGTTAGGCCCCCTGCGCCTGTGGCGACTTTGAGTGCTACAGGTCCGCTCTTGCCTTCAACGACTCAGCCCGCGCGTGGAAATCTGCGCGCACTCCCCAAGGTCCCCGATGGCGAATCAGGCGATTCCAACCCAATTGAAGGTAAGGCGAAACTTGATTTTGGTGTCGCTGTGGGTTTACTGTTTTGAGCGTCCACAACCTTTTGGCTAACTCGCACGATTGATGCACGATGATGTGCACCCTATAGACACCCAGTGCGATGGGGGAATCATAGCAATGACGTATGCAACTTTTGGAGGCAAAGACGACCGCTTCTGTCGGTCAATCGAGTCTGCGGCGCAGCATGACGTGCCTTGGCGAATTCTGGGCTGGGGAAAGGACTGGCACGGGCTGACACAGAAACTCGAGGGCTCCTTAGATGCGTTAAGAAATCTCCCAGACGAGTGCACGGTAATATTCACGGACGCATATGACGTGCTGTATGCAGACGATCTTCCGACTATCAAGAGGAAGTACGAGGAGATGGGAGAACCGGTCCTTTTTGCTGGAGAATGTAAGTGATAGATTTTGTTCGAAAGTGATGACGGTTACCTAGGTGTAACGTTGTTTCTCCAGTCTAACCACCACAACTAGGCGGTTGTTGGCCTCAAATCACTCGGGACAAAGGAAAGGGCCACGTGTGCTTGTTCGACTACCCTAAGTCACCCACACCTTACAAATATCTAAACTCAGGACAGTGGATTGCGAAGAAACCAGCAGCACTGCAAATATTTTCGGCCTTGATCGAGGAAGCCCACGTCTATGCCGATAGGTACAAGGTGCCGATATCTAAAATCAACGACCAGGAGATGGTTTCTGACATGTACATGGACGGAAGGTGAGAGAGAAACCGACGCTCGTTAACGCTAGCGCGTCTTCTAATTCCATTCCCATGTGTGCGTCAGGTTCGGCATTCAGCTCGATCATCATAATAAGATCTTTCAGGCGATGCACGCCACTCACGACAGGCCCCTTGAGGAGTGCGACCCCTGGCCGGAGATGGAGAACGTAGACGGCGTCTGGGAAAATAAAGTCCACAGCACGTCCCCTTCAATCTTTCACTTCAACGGAGGGGGGAAAATCCACCACTTGGAGATGGAGCGGACGATGTGGTATAAACAAGGAGCGAACCAGAATAGAGCGTTTCTGAAGAAAGATGAGTTGCGGAGGCTTAAATTGAGAGTTGGAGATGGGCAAGGAAGGTTGGCAACATTTGAGGAAATCTGTCCTAGTTATTTTTGAACAAAATCCCCTCACTTTTGTGTTAACAATTAAGATGCATGCTTCAATCAATACGATTTTGCTTCACCATCGTCCCACGGCAAGTCACCCTCAAAGAGCTCCGGACCACAGTGGTTCAGAAGCGGTAAAATGTCAGAGCAAGTGGAGTCGTATCCGGAAGTTCGTTGAAAAGGGTTCCTCTTTTCCCTCTTCTCCGTGAGAACCTTGCTGTGGCAGCCGTACATGTCGGTCTGAAAAGGCTTCAACGCATTCTCGCGTTCGCCCTGAGTGGCCAGATTTAAATCAAATTCTCTCGCCTCCGGGTCGATAGAAATATAGGTGAATCTGTCAGAGGGCCAACGCAGAGCGTGGGCATGCATGTCCTCAAATCGCTGTCGTTTAAACGAGAAAGACACAAGCGAAATGTGCCGCGGAAACCTGCCAGTGATCTCATGGAATCGACAGATGGAGAAAAGGAGATTCTGGAAGCTATCAGTCGCGAATTCCTCCGTAGCGGTACGGGAGCGCACTTCTAAGTATTTCGCTTCCTCAGCCCACAAGGACATGGCGTCTGAAATTGCAAAATAAGAAGCGCCTTCCGAAATTGGCCCGACGTCACGCCTGGTCTCTCCACCAGAGAATATCAAAAGCGCATCACGATTCTCCGAAGCACTGGCTGAAGGTACACAATGCAGCGAGTCAGAATTGCAAACTGACGACGGAAGTCAAAGCACTGCGAAGGCTCATGTAACTCACCAATACCTGACCGTATGTGGCCGAGAATGGCCTCCGGCATGCCCTTCTTCTTTTGGTACGGAAGCAGCTGCCAGCAGGAGTCGTCGCGACCCGCGTGTAGTAGGTCACTCTTGAAATTCAAAACTGCGTGGCCAGCAACAATCACCAGGTCAAGAGCAGAAGACGCAGCAGCGTTTTCGTCAAACGCATAGCGTTTTCCGTCAACGTTACCGACCTTCAGTCGTTGTCCGAGGGAAAATGCGTAGAAGACCAATAAAAAAACGGCCACGGAGAGAAACGCTCTTTTGAGAATCTTCGGAGTTGAGGGCGAAGGCGGCACCAAGGCACGGTGTTGCAGCGGGAGAGTCACAGAGTGACCGGACCCTAAGTCGCCTTCTCCCAAATACGTATCATCGACAGCTCTGCTCTCGCCGCGAGGCCGTCGCAGGGGCACAGATATCATTCTACCGCTTACCGCCCCTCAATTTTTTCCGACACTGATCGAAGCACCTGCGCAAAGCTGCGAACTCCTTCTGACAGCGGCCCCGCTCTAACGAACCGTCCGTGTGGTGGCTGAGGACACACTGGGCGTAAGTTGTTATGTCCCGAGGACAACTGGTGCTCATCAAGGAGAAGGCACTAGTCAGCACGTTCGGCTTGGGCATAGAGTGTCTACAGAGAGGCCGGCCGAGAACCAACGTGCAGGGTAGATGGGCTTGGCGACGTGAACACGACGAGGGTTGGTTGGAAAATGTATAGTTAGGTCCGAAGCGATCAAAAGGACTTTGAGTCAAAAAAGTTTCACTGAAATGCCTTTTTCAGTACTTTCGACAAAAACTTCCTAAAAGTACGTGACACGACGCGATGTGTCACGGGTGAACGGCTGCTAGAATTAAATATGTTGTAAAAATCTAGGCGTGGTAGCGGGTGTGTCGTTATTTCATCCCATCCAGAGGGAAATGACCACCACCACGAAATCGACGGACGGAAAAAGTTTCTATGTTGTTGGGCTTGTTCTCTGTTTCCTCGTCCTATAGCTAACCCATCCTCTCGAAATGCCATCTCCAGAATAATATGGAGCGCACCTACATCATGATCAAGCCCGACGGAGTCCAGAGGGGACTTATTGGAGAGATTGTCAAGCGCTTTGAGCAGAAGGTGAGGCGCAGGGAGGCCGTCTTGATGGAACAACAAGTTAGACGCGTGCGTGCAAACTTTGACGTGAGAGCAGCGGCGCCACCACACGCACACTCTAACTTTCCAACCCCCCGAAACCGCACCGACGAATCTCTATTCTCCTCAACTTGTCCCCCTTTGTCTCTTCATTCGTAGGGCTACAAGCTCGTCGCCATGAAGCTCTGGTCTCCCCCCCGTGAGTTCATGGAGAAGCACTACGCCGACCTCTCCAGCAAGGGATTCTTCGCTGGTTTGATCAACTACATGGTCAGCGGCCCTGTTGTTTCTATGGTCTGGGAGGGAGCTAACGCCGTCCTCGAGGGCAGGTGAGGAGACGAGCTTTTTCGTTCTTCTACCACCCCCTCTTACCATATTGTTGCTTTTTATTCTGCACGCTCTCAGGAAGATGCTCGGCGCCACCAAGCCCTCTGACAGTGCCATGGGCACCATCCGTGGTGACTTCTGCGTCGAGGTCGGAAGGAACATCTGCCACGGATCTGATTCTGTCGAGTCCGCCAACGCCGAGATTGAGCTTTGGTTCCCTGAGGGAATCTCCGAGTGGGAGTCCTGCGAGTCCACCTGGATTTACGAGTAAATTTGCGTGCTCGCTGCTCAAAATTCGCCCAGTAAAATTAAATTTAGCAAACCCCCAATTTGTCTTCTTTTCTGCATTAAACTGCTCCTAAGCTTGCTCAATGCAACCGCGTTGATCTTCACTTTAGACTTTGATCTCCTTCGTCTGCTTCGTGCCCGCCCCCGCACTTCCTTCCCCTGGTGAGTTTGTCCATCATATCTCGGCTTTCAGAAAGGAGGTCCCCATGCCGATGTTCATGACCTCACCCCCTAACTAACCTTCTTATAATTCATCCGTCCTAATCTCCTCCTCCCTCCCCCCATTTATCTCCTCACACCCTCCAAAAAATTTCGCCGTCATATTTCTAAATCTTCTCCTTAAAAAAATGGAATTCACCAAAATGCGGCGTTATCACCCTCTTCCCAACTTCCATTTTCATCTTCAACACCAACGAAAGTATTGACTGGTCATGTCTGTTTTCTTCAAAACCTTTAGCGTTCGGCCAATTGGAAGGCTCGTCGCTGACGAGATGATAGTCGCTTACAGCTTCAATAACCTGAGATAAGAGTTGCCGTGAAGGCGGACTGTTTCTAATAAAAATACGCCCTACGTGGTATTGGCCGGTTTTGCGGTATGGTGATTCTGGGGGGATTGAGAAGTAACGGAAGATGTCTTCTTTCGTCCAGTTTTCTTCTATAAATGTTGGCAGGAAAGATGCTCCTATATCATATTCACCTTCTACGAAATCCTTCATTATCTCTTCTTCAGCATGGTTAAAGATATTGGGCTCGTCAACATCGCTAAAAACAATAAGCGTATCTTCAGGAATTTCAATCATAGTTTGATTCAAAATGAAAGGTTTCCAAAACCAATACCCTCCACCTCTTTTCGAATCGTCATTTGGGTCATTTAAAAAACGTAGGTGCTGTTTAAAGCGTTTATCTTCAAGTATATACTGAGGAAAATCGTAATAGCACCGAGCATTGTCTTGAGGGCGTAACCATGCGACTGTGTATTTACAATGTTCCAAGACTTGCAAGCGAAAGGCAGAGGCGTGGCCAAATTTAGCGGTCAAGAAGGTCACGGAGGTAGAGAGGGTTATTTGGGGAGGCCAGGTTACTGAGGGGGAGGGGTGGAGGAGGGTGGATAATAGGAAGCCGAGAGATGTGAAAAGGGAGGAAAAGAGCAGGAGGAAGGTTATGGATCGGAAGGCGAAGTAGGGTACTTGTGTTAAGAGGGCCTTCGGCAATCTCAATGGATTATTGTAAGGGTTGGGGGGAACTTCTTTTTCATGTGGCTGTATGTGATTTTGCGTTAATAACACTTCAGTTTCCTTATTATCTTCATTCTTATAATTGTTCAAGATGAGTTCGGAAGAGACGAAAGTGAAAGTGGAATTGGAATTGGAATGAACGGGAGAGGGTTCATCGTTGAGCTGAGGGTGAACGATTCGATCTTGCCGCCGTTTTAAAAGATCGGTCATGTTGTTTTACTATATCGTTGAAGGCAGGGGGGAGGGGGGGGGCTTATTAAACTTTTTTAGGCAAGGACGGAATCCTTTGCCTCTGCCCTACGCAGCAAGGTGATGATAATATGTTGTTGGAGGATGTCCAACTTCAGCTTTTCTCTATTCTCCCAGAAACAACAATATCAAAGCAACGTCCGGTTCGCCTCCGTTTCCAGAGCATACTACTCACTTTACATACTTACATACAAGGGCTTCTATCATAGAAACATCGACACTATCTCCTCGATAATGTCATTGTCTGCTGCTTTCCTTTCGAAGACGACCCCGATGATGGCCTCCCTTGTTTCCAAGCCTCTTCCGGCGGCTATCCTGTTCTCTCTAGGATTCAACATGGTGAAGAATGTATACAGAGATTACATCGCGCCAAGGTCCTTAACCGGGAAGGTGGTGGTGATTACAGGTGCAGGAAGCGGCATCGGAAAGGAAATGAGCATCAAGTTTGCGAAGGTGAGAGTCTCAAATTCGAAGCTCGATGCGAAGCCGCTGTTCGCACCTGTCTTACACGTCAGCATCGTCACGCCACCTCACCCTGTGCACATAGGCTGGCTGCATCGTCGTGTTGCTCGACCTGTCTCTCCCCGCTGTTGACGCTGTGAAGGCGATCATAGAGTCCGACGGAGGAAAGGCCCACGCTTACGTGTGCGACGTAACGTCACCTTCCACCGTGTACTCAGTTGCCGCCAGCATCAAGAATGAGGTTGGCGAGGTCTGGTGTTTGGTAAACAATGCAGGCATCGTGAGCGGAAAGAGCATTTTTGAGGTGAGGGCCAAGAAAAGAACAAACGAAGCATGAGTTATAATCATTCACTAACCCACCCTTGTCCCGACCCGGCCTCAGGTTCCTGACGCATTGGCGAGCAAAACGCTCGCTGTCAACACAGAGAGCCACTTCTGGACCGTAAAGGCCTTCGTGCCGGGCATGATTGAGAAGAACGACGGTTGCGTTGTGACGGTCGCATCTGCTGCCGGTCTCGTCGGTGTGGCTGGACTGGGAGACTATTGCGCTAGTAAGTGGGGCGCTAGGGGTTTCAACGATGCTCTTAGACTCGAGCTTCGAAAGATGCGAAAGTACGGCGTGAAGACTCTCCTGGTGTGTCCGTATTTTATCAATACTGGGATGTTTGACGGAGTCAACGGCTCCAATTGGCCATTTGGCCTGATCCTCCCCATGCTGCAGCCTACATACGTCGGCGACATGATCATCAAGGCCGTAAGGAGGTGAGGGTTCCCGCGAACCCAAAGTCGAACTTACTATTTCCTCCATCCTATAACTTCTCACACCATTC
Source organism: Triparma verrucosa (assembly GCA_030267905.1). Classification (NCBI taxonomy): domain Eukaryota; class Bolidophyceae; order Parmales; family Triparmaceae; genus Triparma; species Triparma verrucosa. The sequence continues at coordinate 98,350 of BRXX01000075.1, read as the reverse complement.
GCTTCGCTTTTGTTTAGGGGACAACCTGAGTTGAGGATGCCTAGGCTAATGTACGTTTCAGATCTCTTGCACTTTGCGTTGCCGGTGTGGTTGAAAGACCTCGCCTTTGAGATCATTGGCTTTAGCAGCTCGATGGACAGTTTCACACAGACAAGGGACACGAGCAAGTAGAGAAGGGAATGAGAGAGAGAGGGAGAGAGAGGGGGAGAGAGAAGTAGAGAGAGAAAGGAAGAGTAGAGGAACAGGAAAAAGGCGAGAATAAAAGTAAAGGGGTAGCCCAATAAACACTAGGTCGTTTGTCAAAGTTTCTCTTCTTAATTACCACTTTGAAGCTTCTCCATTAGGCTCAAATAACTATACCAAAAGCTTCCACTAAGGACGATCAAAATACCAAGCCCATTCAAAAAGGAAATCGGTGTCTCAAAAAGGATCGTAGAGGCCGCAATCATGATGACTTGTTTGACATTTGCGGCAATACAGAGTGTCAAAGGCGACGTCAACTTGTTTGCGTAAAGCGACGATATGTTGAGTGTGAAACTAGCTATTCCACTGAGTTATGGGTGGGCAGGTTAAGGGGAGACAAACGAGTTAGTTCTTATGACAGGTAGGTCTGCCATAGGCCTACCATAGACTTTATGCTCACCTCAGCAAAACGACGACGAATGGCTGCGGATTGACGAATGGAGAAAGATCGGTAGTCCAGCGAGAAGCAATTGAAGACATCTCCCCAGTAATAAGTGAAAATAGGGAGCATTGGAGGAGGGCTAACGGCGCCATCTGGCTGAGAAGGTCAACCGGATGCATCTTTAGCTCCCCAGTGAGCATCTCCCCGCTCGCAATGACCTGCAAGAATTGTTAGTGAGCTGTTAATAGGAGGGGAGGGGAGGGGAGACAACATAGCCTCAATGTCTCACCTTTGCCGCAGCAAGAAAGACACAGGAGACAGTGACAATGAAACCGACTGATGAATATGTCATGTCGCCATAACAAGCGCACGCGACTCCGAGAACAACAACCCCAACACTGTACCTGCGATACAAGGAGAACGCTTTCCCTTGGAGTAATCCGACTCCGAGGGTTATCGCTGGGACGAGGGAGCGCATAACTTGATTAAAGTTTACGGAGACATGCCTTAGCGATACATTGCCTATTGCAATATTGAGGCTGAACACCACAGAATAGGCTAGAATCGCCTTCATTTGTTTTGGTGTGAATCGCCTTTTACCCCCTCGTGACCCTGCCACAAGGGCCTCTTGCTCCTCCGAAGCAGTGGAGGGGAGCTTTAACTCGTCTCTCCTCTTCCAGGCCTGATAACATTGTGTGCCCACACTATTGCAGAGCATGTGCACCGAAGTTAACATGAAGGGGTATTTAAAATCCACCGTTGCGAAGGCGGCTTTGTTCAAAAGGGTCACTCCAATGTTGTTGATCAACCAAGCCATTAGGACGGCAGCCGGTAGGAAATCCATCCTCATTCTTGTATACACGTAACGAGAGGAAAATACTTCTTTTTTACTTGCAGTTTACTTGCAGTTTGAAAAGCATGACACAAGGCCATATCATTTCTGGAATCATAGCCCAAGAATTGGAAAGAATCAGGGGATTGCAAAAATAGACAAATTTGATCACAGCCCATTCCGTCCTTGCCTTAGTACTCTTCAAGTTGAAAGCTAACAGATTTGATTTGAAAACGGAAACGGGCAGCACCGAGCGCTAGTTTTCGCAAAGCAAACAGCTTATAACTTTTTTGTTTTTGACCTAGTTTTGAAACCTCCCACATGAACAGACTAAGAATAACACGGGGCAGTCGCCATTATCTAATGTTTGTTGCTATATTTGTCGTCTATGTAGTATACTTCGTTGATCATCTTGAATATTACAACAGCTACATGTTACAAACAAATCAAAGTATTGATTTTTTGTCTATTAGGGGTAAGAGTACTGAATCTAAGATCGTATACCCTCCTGTCCTACTTTTTACGTTCGTGAAGGACCAGGAGTACCTGCTAGAGGATTGGCTCAATTACCACGCCCTTCTTTTTGGACATTCGTCGATTCATGTGGTAGATCATAACAGCACAGACTCTGGAGTCGTGAGGTTGCTGGCTGGGGCTGCTGAGCTTGGGGTGAGAGTAACGAGATACAATGGGCCTTTTCAGGACAAGCACAAGTTCCTGACTGAGATTATGTTGAAAGATTATAATTTATTTAATGCGTCAGAGGTTCGTTCTATCGATTTTTTGATCCCCATTGACATTGATGAATTCATCGGAGTAAATGATGAAAGCCGTAGAATTCTTTTCGATCCCGTAAAAGTTAGGCACAAATTTGAGCGCTTGATTCAAAATGGTAAAAAATATAAGTTTGCTGAGGCATCTGGGTACCGTTGTCAACTTCCTACGCCCGAGGAGGAGGGGAAAGCTCTTGACTTTCGTCCCTTACATGCCCCCGGCTGTGCTATGGGCAGGACACGGAGTTTCGAAGGGGGACAAAAGACATTTTATCCTTCTCGTACATTCATTGAAACTGACCAAGGGAATCACTTTGGAATGGTTGTACGAGACGTGGAGGAGAACGTGGAGGAGGGTTGGTTTGCGCCAGAGTCGAATTACAACACTGAGCATGGGCTTGCGATTGGATCGTTCGGTCAGTTATCCCTTACATATACACAATTCAAGCACAAGATGCTCCGAGGTGCAAAGGCTTATGGTTGGGACAAGTTGAAGCCTAAGATACCGTTGCCATCACACCCTTCTTCCAAACCAAGTCCTACGCCCTCGAAGCCCACATGTAGAGGGAAAGGGGAGCACTACTGTGAGTGGTATTGGGACTGGGTTGTTGATGGAGACCAAACAATGAGGGGTCGCTTTTATGCTTCTATTGAAAAGGCTTTCCAAGAAGAACCAAGTTGTCAAGACGAAAACAAAAAGGGTGCTTCTTGCGGATTCCCAGTGGTTTAACAAATGTTCTACCCCTGTTGTTTAGAATTTTAGTTTGTCCCTTTCTTTCTCCGTGACTCTGTCCTTACTTTACCTCAAACCTTCTCTATCTCCCTAATTTGCTTTTCACTGTCGTTAAGGCTTGCCAAAATAATTTTAAAACGTATTCAACGTATTCAAATGTAAAAGAAAAATCCACTACGACTCCCCAAATTTCTCAGGCTGTGTCAACGAAGGAACAAAATTCGTTGTCGTCATTGATGCTCAGTGAAGAATGCCTCGACCTCCTCGAGTCTTTTTTCTTTTCGTTTAAAGAAATTTGCGCCCTTCTGCTGAAACTAGGAGGACTCGAGGGCAACCGTTGCCTATTGAAATCCGGGGGAGGGTGTTGAGTGGAATTTTGTGCTAGGGTGAAGGAAGACATTGGCGAGGCGTTGGCGTTGGCGATTGCAGCGGTGGAGAAATGCGGTGGCGAGGGAGTAATTGGAACGGCGTCATCGAAAAGGTTGCAGTTATTGGTGGAGTAATGCGATATGACATCCTTCCACTCTTCAACGTCCCTCTCTCCGAAAAGGCTCTCCCAAGGTGCTTGTGGCAGGAAGTGTAAATCTTTTAAAAGATCTTTCTGCTGCCTCTCCAGTCCTTCCTCGTAAATACTTTCCGCTTTGACACATAGCTTTGAGAAGACAGGGAGCCTGCCGTTCACACCGCTTCGAGTCTTTGGAACGACACCATGTCCGGACGTCCAGCGGATAAAGGATGCGTAGAGAAGGCGGAGAACGTCTGCACGCTTGGTTTTGGGTCCGATTTCAGTCGACAGACGGAGGGAGGGGAATGCGTAGTGTCGACTTACGTCAGGGACGAGCGTTTCTTCCGTCGTAATTGACCTGTCAACACAAACAGGCCAGTGCCAAGCCTCGCTCATTTCCGATAGGCCACGATGATCCTTTTGGAGCCTTATTAATGTTTACGTGACGGAGAAATGTTGGGGTTATTGTATGGGTGATAAAGGGTTGAATTGCGTACGGTTAGATTGGACAAACCAGTATCCCCCTAAAATACATAATACATCCACGGACGACGAGCAAGTAGCACTCACCGTTCATAAACTGCATTCTGGGCGTCGATATTGTCGCCACTCATACTATCCTGTGTGGTAAATTTCCCGTTGAGCTCGTAAGATAGGCAGGCCCTATGAAATTCAATCCACTCCGGTTCTGAGGTCGACAGAACGGAAAACATGCTTGTCTTCTCAGCTGCTGTGTCGATTTGTCTAGCTAGGGACTCCGAGTAATCAACGAGGGGCACTGGCGATTGAGATGTCGGAGAGTTCGCCGTCCTGCCCTGTCTACTCTGACGCTTATGCTTCTTGACGGACTGAAGCGTGCACTGTCGGATCGCCGTTGGATCCGGGTTGAATATAAGCATTCGAGGGGGGACTTTCTCGTCAGATTTTGCTCCGAAAGAAACGTCAAGGACCAACAGCTCGTCGTCACCACCACCACCATTTGTGTACTTTGCGTTCGTTGTGTTTGGTGCCAACAGTGAGTGTTGTAAGACTGTATTGACAAAAGTATTTTTACGAATCGCGACATTATTGATGGGGTGGCCAAGACGGCGGACGCCATACTGTCCGTGGATCATACACAGTTCGTTGTTCAAGAAATGCGTTGGGGAGTACACGAAGGGTTTGGAGAGAGTCTCATGAAGAAAAAGGCGAACTTGGAGCATTGATTCGCGCATGCCGCTGCGTTCACGTGACACATATTTTTCAGGAGACGGAACACGACGAGGCATCCTTATTTTAGGAGGGGCTAGCGCGTGGCGAGTATGGTAAAGAGCGTCGACATTGACGGAGGTGGGGAGGTTTGCGATTGGCACATCAGTGTGAGGTAGCCACGAGGAAATCGCACCTATAGCCCGGGGGTCGTGGATGTTGGAACACCTCTGTCCGAAAGGACATGCTACAAAAGTTGAAGTGGCGACACAGCGAGTTACAAAGGTTAGATCTACGGCAGATGCGAGAAACAGAAGAGAGCTCGAGGAGCGAAGCGCCGGACTTTAATAACAACGGACCAGAACTCGTCTATGATACTGTTGTTACTGTGTTTCTGATCGGCTTAGGCAACAAAGAATACTGACGCGGATCCACCTCACTTACCTCCGGTACAGATCCACGAAAAACATGGCAAACAGCGGAAGCTTTTTGCCTCTGCAAGTCCGGCCCGTTCCATGTCCATGAGCGTCGTATATTTGAGCTAGACAACGGTCAGGTGTCACAGGTCGACGAGCCGTTTTAAGTTGCGATGCCGTTAGTAACGAAGGTTATATTGACTGAGGCTAAAAGAAGACAAAAGTCGCCGGATTCGTTCTCACCTCCTCGTCGCCGTGGGCATAGTTGCACTTGTCACCGAAAGGGCATATTTTACCGCGCTTAAAGTGAAGGCAAAGCTCTGTTTTGACTTTGGCGCGTCGGAACGGATCTCCTCGTAGATTCTGGGGTACAAGCCCTTTCGTCGCGTTCCCTATTCCTTCCCTCGAAGTTTCATTCGTACTATTTCGTTACGAGCGATTAATCGATAGTTCAAATTGACGTCGATAGACGACAGAACGAAGTGTTGAGACAAGTATAGATTGGACGAACATTGTTGCCAACGAGTTAGTGCTGGAACTCGACATTATCAAAAGCCTTTACAATGCCTCTTAATGTTACTCACCTCTCATCCCCGACTTGAGCGACTCTACCGTCGCTCTGGTTTGTGGCATTAGCGTTGTAAGCTCTCGACGCACCAGTATTCAGGCAGAAGTTTGTCGGAGACCTCGCTGGGTTCCGCTTCTTGGCAGTTGGTAAAAACGCCGCCGGGGAAAGTGGAACAGGCGAGCTGCACTTTTGGAACGACGAGTTGACCGAAGTGATTAGAGATCTGGGGGACCTGCGTGGAATTTATTTACGGGTTAGGAATATTAGGACTATTAGGATTGTTACGAGCTGTTGTTAACACTGTGTACATGCAAGGCTCGCGAACGACTGTTGAACCTGTTGTACTGATCCACTGTATTTTTTTTTCTGTGATTCTATAATTCTGTGATTCTGTGATTCGCGTGTACAACAAAGACTTGACAATTTTTGTATTATTTGTATCAATCACCAGAACAGGCGAAAACTTACCTCAAAGGGGAGGTGAATGGCTTGGAACAAGGATTCAAAGTCATTTCTTGTTTGGGCGCCTTGAGGACTTCTACCGCCCTTCGGGTCATCACTGGCGCAGGCAGTAGGCACGGGCGAGGGTCTTGGTCCTCATTTCGAAGGCCATTATACGTGGGGATCAAGGTGTCTGACTTTCCCACGGCACCTTCATCCTTGATGGTGTTTACGAGAGGAGGCCTGGTCGGCCGAGGCCTCAAACGACGGCTACCGCTGTTAACACCGCTGTTAACACCGCCCTCGAAGTTGGAGCCAGGGGTGACGAACGAGAACTCAGAGTCGTCGAATGACGCCGCGCCCGTGAACTTTGGCTCGGTTATTTCTTCCAGAATGGACAACCCGAAGCAGTCTCTTTCGTGCTCGCCAAATTCTCGAGAAGAACTCTCCTCACTACCAAGACCCTCTCTATCCCTCGACGTGAACTCTGACAACTCGGAGCCCCTCACTGATAGTGGAGACACAACAGACATCGGAGACTCGGAGACCGAAAAGGGAGACATAAAAAGGGGGGAGCAAGGTCGGCCCATTTCGGCACGTTCCCCCTCTCCAAAGGGGGTAAAAACAATGCTCCCGTTGCTTCTGCTATACGAACCGGACGTCGACGCAAGGGAAGGCGGACTGAACGGCGTCCCAGGCCTGCCGATGTCCCCATCGGGCGGAGGGGAGCTGCAGAACATGATGAAATTTTGCGACAAAATGGGGAGTCAATTGTCATCGGTTTCAGGGATTTTCATTTTGAGGTGATTTTGGTGGGATTTTGAAACACTGAAGAAAAACCATCCACCGTGTCAGTCACCGGGCAAACGGTACAAATATATTGGGAATCCATGTTGACTGTGTGAAATGTTCGACAAGCTAGATAACGACGTAACACGAAGACGAGGAGGCGAAGGGTTGGGATATAACTGCTTCTGCTGCAAGGTCAGGACGGGGGAAAACTGCCCTCTTCTCATTATACTGAACTTGAAAGAACTTCCTTTAGGACTACAGTTCATCACCTGCTTCCCCCAAAATTCCCACTTTTGTTCAATTTGACACCTTGACGGATGGTGAATAAATTAGGACGTTTTATCCCACTACTCAAGCCTTCGGGCGATTCGTTCGTTTAATCCGTATCTGAGCTAGCAACAAAGTATGAAAGCTGATTTGATGAAATGGATTCTCGATGAAGACGACCGCAACATGATATATGGATGCTTAAGTCAAGATATTCATGTTCGGGCAAGGTGAGCTCGAGAGGTATTTTCATGTTTGTGCTCTTATTTTAAAATAAATTGTGGAACTAAAATATTATTCTCTAATATTATTACTAAATACGACGTTTATGTTGCCCCCCTCCCGATTAAAAATCGAAGCTGGAACCGGGAGAATTTTAGGTTGGCTTCCTGGCTTTCATAACCAACACCCTGATCTGGCGGGTCATGATAAACAAGCGCCCGCTAATCAAGCATATCTAGCTGTATGTTATAAAATAATGAATTAAAACGTGTTCGGGGATCAGTAAAAAGCCCCAATATTTTTCTCTGAAAAAGAGGGCATAAATCGCTCGAAGCCAGGACCTAATCATCCTTAATAAATACTTTCAGGCGCCAACGACGAAGAGGCAAAGAGCTATTCTTTCCGGCCAACTACTTTGCGTTTTTTACTCTATCTACAAGACTATGCGCATCCCCTGGATCATTCCTATAGCCGTCGTTATCGTAATCACCCCATTTCTTATGATGGTCACCAGTCGGGTTGGTTATGTGGACTTGATAGCATCTAGGCGTCATCCGCTCGTCTCCAAGCCCCCCACTTACTCTTTTCCAGCTCCACTCACCAATGAAACAGCTGCTGTTAACAAAGTTCCCCAGTACCGCATTCTGTACCTCTGCATAACGTCGCAGAAAATGTTCAAGAACCGCTCGTACCACATTTGGCGCACAATTGGCCAGTACATTAACACCCACACCAAGAGCAATAACTCTTTCCTTCGCTTCGTTGCTGACACAAACACACAAATGGCTACTGTCGAAGAGGTGAGTGAGATGATGTCGTTCGGAGAAAGGATTGATAATCCTTCGGCCCTCTCAAGCCCTCCTTACTAACTGAAAAGCTCAAACGCTGCAGATGAAGTCCCTTCGTAACTTGCACTCAATTTCGCTACCCCCTCCTACCCCGTGGGCGCCCAAAAACATTACCAGTGGTTCGACTCCTTCTTTGTATGACGAGTATGGTGCTGCCCAGCGCCGCTTCATAGCCTCCGCCATTCGCGGCCATAACGACGAAGTACTCCAGGGGACGCCCTGGAAGGGGGCTAAGAACAACAATGACCTCTGGGTTTTTGTATTTGACGATGACGCGTGGGTCAATGACATAGCAGTCAGGGAGCTAATCGAGACCAAGTACAGGGAGGGCACGGCTGGCGAGAGCACGATAACAGGGCAGGTTCAGTTTGATTTGTCAGGGGGCGGCGACACTGCGTCCAGGTTCATGGGGGGTGGGGGGGCACTTTACTCGCCAGAATGTGTTAAAAACTTCCGGAGGCTCTTCGGGACGGACACGTTCCCACTGCTTCCGGAGGGCGTGGACGGAATATATGATATGTGGATAAGTAAGCTCATCAACGGGGACGATTTAATCTGGGAGGAACTAGGTGAGTTTGGTGTGTGATGGAGAGTGGGTGTGGTGGGGGTCTATTGGCGGGAGAGAACAGGCGTAAAGTGCGGGTGGGAGTGTGTCGATTATACCTCACCCCCCCACCTCCCGCCCGCCCAGGGCAACAGGGGTTTGACGTCAAAATGAAAGGCAAGATGGGGAAGCTCGTTCACTCCCACGGCTTCCACTCGCAACCGCCGAACTTCTACGAACAAAGGGAACCCCTGCATGATTTGGGAGATAGTCCAATTACTTTCCACTCTTTAGACGGACCTAAGCAGAAAGATAGAGGCAAGCGAGCCAAGTCTAAAGCTGCATATCTTACTTGTGGGGATTGCCCGGAGCTGTACACTCAACTCTACGAGAGGAATTACCTTGGCATCAAGAATTCAACAAGGTTCGTTGAAGATAATCGGCAGGATGTAAATATAAAAAATACTTGAACCAGAAGAGAGAGTTTTTTACTTTTTAAGTTCTAAATGCCCTGCATATTACCCCAAAAGACGGCCTCGTCCAATTTTGGATGTAACTCTTCTACTACACCAAATCAAGTCCAAGGCAGAAAGCAGAGGAGCAGGAGTCCTACAACCAGGTTCAGGCGCGAAAGAGTTGAAGAAGAAGGCTCACTCAAAATTTGAAATTGGACAATACAGATTAATTTAATATTTAGGGCGTCCGGACGTTTTTTCGTTTTCTTGTCAACTTAATATCGAACTTGAACATTGTAACCACAGTGAACATGTAATATAAATAAATATTTGTGGCTTCCTCCTCAGCATTTCGCTGATGTTTCAGAAGTTTTCCTCCCTCTTCTGATAAGTGCTCCATGAAATGCACTGCACTATAGCATTTAATGGAGTCCTTCTTCTCCCTCCCTCTCCTACTTTTTCTCCCCCCACCCCTCCCACGAACGATGTGAACTGAACGCGAGGGGTTGACACTATTCCATGTCCCACGTTTCGACAAAAGTACACAAAGCGGCGATGGTCTCTGTGCAGAAGAGACCACTCACTTCAATCTCTGCTCCATTGTCGTTAAGAAACTTTTGAAGTCCAATAGTGGTGGACTTCGCCATTCTAAATATTCCCATGGACAAAGAGGAGCGTCGACCCTAGAAGTAACACGTTAGTTAGAGAATCAGAGTTGAAAAGATTTTAGAGCACGTTGGGGGAGCATCGATTAAATCTTCTGTTCGACGTGAAACGTCCAGGGATGCTGTATGCACTAGCCCTCGTTACTTCTCACCTACTCCTCCTCGTAACGTATCCGGCTTCATGCATGCATGATCGGATTGCGTTAGGAATATGGGGGACTACCCAAACACTTTCTGGGTTCTTCTCCACTGTGTTTGCATCCAAGGCGCCCCTGGAAACTAGGAAACGCTGTAAGCGTTCGATATCCTGTGTTATAATTGCGAAAGCGTGTGTCCAAAGTTAGATGTTAGAAGTGAATTATTTCGGCCAATACGTCGGAAAACACATGCACTGAAGCCCGGTCATTGTTTAAAATGCGAATTTTAGACCATCCTTTTCCTTCCGGGTCTCGACTGTGTACTCAAGCCCCGCAAATCCTACACCACGCCGAAATTCTGGTCGATGTTGAAGAAGCTACAGTAATTACTGTAGCCAAGCCAACACTTACTCACCTCAGCGTTGAGCTCACCAGGCTCCTTTGGTCTGGAGTCAAAAGGTGCCCATAGAATTGACGATTGCATGCCTCGACCCCTCCTTGTCCCAAATATCCCACACTGAGGATTATCTTGCACTGACGATGCACGGGCGGGGGGAGGGGGAAACTGCATATCAGCGCTTGCCATGTCAATAGATGTAGAGCGAAGAATAGCTGATGGGACTTTGTAGGCGTAGGAAAAAGTTTTTATAGTTGACGAAGAGAAACTGATATAATAAATTTTCAGTCACTTGATCTGTCGTCGATATGGCCATATTTCGATCCAGGGATGGGAAAACTGCAGGGTTCAAAGTTTCAAATTTTAATTCATCCTGACTCAAAGTAACATGACGAGCAACCAAACAATAGCTTCTTCTGGTGGTACTAGAAGGCCAGGCACAGGTGGTTCGCCTAAATCTGCGATCAATGAGACTATTAGAGTAATCTGCAGGCTCAGACCTACACTGCCCATGGTGAGATGAAATGGGAGGGGAGAACGGGGGGACTGCGAGGAGATGTTCGCCATAAGTTCCTTCCTTGCACAAATACGTAAGCGCATTCTTGACGCACAAAAACCACACTGACTCACCACCACGTCTTCTTTTTGTTTCTCTGCAAAATAGGATGCTCCGATGGTAAGCTCTCCCAGGGAGGGAGTCGGGGCTGCAACCTTCATCACACCAGAGTCAATGGGCACCGGTGGGGCAAGCTCGTACGAGTCATACGTCAGTAACTTTACCCCCGGGGGAGATCTGACGTATAGCAAAAATTGGGGGGAGGAGGTGAAGAGTTTCAAGTACTCAGGTTGTGTTGGGCCGGACATTGAGCAGGAGGAGCTCTACAGCAAACAAATCAAGGACATCGTTAGCGGAGTCATGGACGGCTACCACGGAACTATTTTGGCTTATGGACAGACGGGGAGCGGGAAGACTTACACGATGAAAGGCGAGGGTGACGCCAGCGCTGGTGTCATCCCTCGGAGCCTGAGGGACATGTTTGAGATTGCGAGTGAAAGCGTCGACGATATCACCTTCTCCATCAGCTACCTTCAAATATACTGCGAAGTTATTTACGATATGCTTGACACGTCTTCGAGAAAGGTGTTGAGCATCAGGGAGAAGGACAACCGGCTTTACGTAGAGAACCTGACTGAGGTCCCGGTGAAGAGTGTCGAGAGTTGTCTCGAGCTGATCAAGGAAGGGGACATGAAGAGGGCAACTGCGAGTACGCTTCTGAACGCGCAATCGAGCAGGTCGCACGCCGCATTGCTTGTGACGGTAACGAGGAGGAAGAAAGCGAACAAATCTGGCAAGGCGACTGCTTGTGTGAGCAACCTCGTCATGGTTGACTTGGCAGGAAGCGAGAGGGCGAAGCAAAGCGGCGCCAAGTTTCAACAATTCGAGGAGCTCAAGGCGATTAACTTGAGTTTGTCAGCCTTGGGAAACTGCGTCTCAGCCTTGGCAGCCAATAAGACCCACGTGCCCTACAGGGATAGCAAGTTAACTCGTCTTTTGCAGCACACGCTCGGAGGCAACAGCAGGACGGCAATGGTTGTTTGCGTTAGACCAGGAAACGACGATGCGGGGGAAACCTACAGCACCTTGATGTTTGCCATGAGGGCTAGCAACGTGAAGGTACTAGCCAAGGTCAACACCGTCTTGGATTTCGAGAAGCTCTACAAGGACTTGCAGCTTAATTTAGATGGCAGCAACGACGATGTTCATAGGATGGAACTGGAGGTTGCAAATTTAAAGATAGAGCTGGAGAAGGCGAAGGAAGCGACTCAAATTGCTGAATCCCAGAGGGAGGCATTGAACAAGAGGTTTGAGATGTCAGAGAGGGGCTTCCAAGCTTCGCTCGCTGCGGCCGGAGGGGAGGACAATGGCGATCTTGTCGAAGCCATCGAGGGCGTCAGTGAAAAATGGCAACAGGAAGTGGAGGCTATTCAACAGGAGCATGTCAAGGAGATTGAGGCTCTTAAGATGAAGCACGAGCAGAATCTCAAGGCTTACAAGGCGGCGGCAAATAGCGCCAACTTTGACACTGAGGAAGCAGGATTTGAATTAGAGAGGGCGCAGAAGGGGCACTTGGAGACCCTCGAGAACGTGACCAAGCTGACAGAGAAGCTCAGAGAAGCGGAGAAAGAGAACAGCGGCAGGATAGCAGAACTACTGGACGAATTGAATGCGAAAAATCTGCTTATCGAAGAGCTGGAGGGAGGGCGCGAAAAGACACAGAAGGCGCACAACGAGAAGATCACGGAATTGGTGATGAGGCTGGAAGAGCTCGAGGAAGTTCAGCAGAGCCGGAAGGCAGACATGGTTTCTCGCGAGGCCGTTTTGGAGATGGAGACGCTGTTCTCAGACACTGTCGAAAAGCTCATGCATCGTGTCAATCAGTTGGAGGGAAAGGCGAAGGAGAACAGGGAAGTGGAACAGATCGGAAACAAGCACGTCGACCATAAAATTCAACAGAGCAGGCAGAAGAACGGCGATCCGCAAGCGATGTCGCTCTTGGCGCAAATGGAACAAAATGTGGGGGGGAGAGGAGTTAGGGTCGAGCCAGGGAGGTTACGGGCTAGGAACGGGCGAAAGCAGGCTTTTTGAAAATAAAACTAAAATAAAAATCGCACATGTTCGTTTTCATGAATTTTTGGTTTTCGTTACCCATTTGATGTACTATCAATGCCACAGACTAGACGATAGCGTCACGCATGGCGACCCCCCAAGTCCTGCCAACCTTCATGTGCAAGACGAGGTCGACCGAAAGTTTCAGCTCGCTCTTAACATCGACGCCGCAGCAACGGGTGATGACGCTACTAAGGAGTTTTACACTTTCGGCGGAGCAAGGAGTTTCGAACAAGAGCTCGTCATGAATCTTATTTTGTAGAAGAGGCGACATTTGTTAGGAGAAATAAGGCAGAAAGGTCACGTAAGGAAATTTGCTCACCTGCAGCAGCATCAAGGGAGTCCTCAGCGGGCCTTTCTTATCACGCCAAATTTTGAGAAACTTGGCCGTCTTGAGCATGCCTAGCTTCATAATGTCAGCGGCGCTCCCCTACAACGAGTAAAGTGCGTTGTGTTAGTGCCCTCTTGCTCTCTTTCATTTAAACTCTTCTGCGCTTCGGTCATTTGCTCACCTGTATTGCGGTGTTGACAGCCTGCCTCTCGGCTTGGGCCCTGTTCTGCGTGTTATCGCTGTTGATATTCTCCAACATTCTGCGCCGGCCTGTAATGGTTCTGACGTAGCCGTCGAGCTTAGCTTGTCGTTTGACTCCCTCAATCCACGTCTTGACTGTGGGGAATCGGAGGAAGAAGGATTTGAAGAAGCTCCCTGCAGTGGCAGAGTCAACCTCAAGCTTCTTCGCGACCTGGGCAACGCCCATTCCGTAGACGATTGCCAGCGTGATCTGCTTCGCGATGGCCCTTTCGATGGTTGTGACTTGTGAAGGGTCGGACTTGCCAGTGATCATCATCGAAATTCTCTTATATACATCCGTGGAGTTGCTGTGCTGGTCGTTGAAAAGCGAGAGGAGGACTGGATCCATGGACATGTGCGCCAGAATTCGGACCTCGTTTTGACTATAATCGCAAGAAAACAGGGTAAACCCCGGGGATGCAACAAAGCTGTCTCGAGGATGGACTCCGCCGAAAATTGACGAGGACGGGATATTTTGAAGGTTCGGCTTACGACAAGAGAGCCTACCCGTCCGCGTCCCGACTTGAATCCACATGGGGTGGATACGATGCGGAGTTTGAGTGGAAGCAGGATCGGTTGGAGCAAAGTACGCCGAGGTCTTCGATTTCGGAGGGATGGCAAACTTGCAAAGAGGGAGAATGTACGTAGACTTCAGCTTTTGTAACTTCCGATACTCAAGAACAAGAGCGCAAACGGGGTGGGCAGTTTTCAAGGCCGTGAGGATTTCGTTTGACGTTGATATCTGCTCTGTCTTCATTCTTTTCGCGGAGTACGGATTGTGGCGTGGCTGCTTCAGTTTTAGCTTCTCGAAGAGGAGGGTAGAGACTTGCTGGGAAGACCGGATATTGAAATCGTCGTCATCGCTGAACGCTCGAACTCGTTGCGATATCTTCTCACACTCTTTCTCTAGGTTCTCCCTTATCGAGAGCAGCCTATCTGGCAAGAACCCAACTCCATTGAATTCTAACTCTGCCAATAGCGCAGTGAGAGGACTTTCTATTTGATAAAAAGCGTCACTTACGGCAGCGGAGTGGAGTGCAGAGCGGGTGATCGAGTGTAGAATGAGCGCACGGTGCAGGTCGTCTTTGTATTTGCAGAGAATAGAAAGGGGTTGAGGCACGGTCGGGGAGAGCGCCGTCGGCGTGAAGCTGGAGGGCGAGGCAAACTTCTCCCAAATTTCCTCGAATTCGTACTCCTTTTCGTCCCTTTTGCCAGGGCAGAGCATATAACTTGCAACCTGCAAGTCAAAAACGTTTCCCATCACTTCCTGTACACTGTAACCGCGAGAAAGATATGGCAGGATTTGAGGAATTAGATTGTACGTGACAATCTTCGGAGATTTCGGGATCAATTGAGGCGCCGTCAGAATTCTATGAAGCGCAGACCAACGAGAAGAGAGGGGGGCGGAGTTGTTAAACGGCAGCTTGTCTGAGAGGGGAAGGAGGAAGGTCTGGGGCTTGCCCTGGTACTCTACCAAAAACATAGCAGCGAAAACATCCAAATCCACAACATTACGGCGAATTTTCCCGTCGCACGTGCAGTTCCATCTGTTGCATTCGTCTTCTTTCAACCCTTGGGCGCCCTTCGGCGTGCAGTATTTTCGCCCCACTCCGTCAAAAGGGCTGCTCAGGTAAGAATCATTGAATACAAAGGTGAATCCTACCAGAGCGGACGACAGGGCCGTAGACACGAAGAGGTTCAGGGATGTCAGGGACGATGACGCGTTGTACATGTGCTGGGAGGAAAGAGGGAGGCGACGGGTGGGAATAAGAGGTTGGGTAAGTTTGTGAGTTTGTGAAGGGGCGAAGCAAGCTCCGAAGATATTGTTACCTCTGAAATATTCTCGAAGTCTGACTCTAGGAGGACCCCGCCTGTGAGAGCGGACGGGAGGGACGTCTTCTTTGAAGCCTTCAGCTTTGTCGTCTTGACGGCCTCTCGTTTTGTCAGTGTTTTTTCTTTCTTTCGAAGGTGCGAGGGAGACGCAAACTTTACTCCAGAAGTTGGACGAGGTGCTGATGAGGCAGGGACGACTGCTTCTTGTGGGGGCGGAAGGGGGGGTTGTGGAGAGAGAGGTCGACGCGGTGTTTTACTGTTGATGTACGGGTTGAGAGGTTGAGGTCGAGATGTTCGCGGAGGAGAAGGAACAAGAGGAGCAGGCGACAAAGACACGGGCGGTTCCGAAAGAATTTTCTGCTCGGTGTGGTTTTGGTCCCCGATACGACTGATTACCCCCCCTTGCGGACGCGGAGGCGGGGCATGGCTGGCCTTCAACTCATTCTTCACAACAAAACGCAGGTGTTAAATCGACTCCTTCCTCATTCAAATTTATTCTCTAAGTTACGATCATCTACACTCACCTCTTTGAGGGTCTCGAAAATACTTCTGCCTCCCATTATCACCGGACTACCGCCAAAGACTTCCCCACAGCCACCACTCGATGCCAAACTCAAGGTGTCCTCAGAATGGGGGGTCGTAGACTGGGAGACAGACAGAGACCGTTGAATCAACGTTACGCGGGAGGAAAGGGAGGAGACATCACCAAAAAGACTTCTGGGCGAAGGAGGGACCACCCGAAGCGCTATGAAGTTCGTGTGGGGGGCCATTGTGTGAAGGTTGGTCGGGGGGAGAAAGAGGGCAGTGAATTTCCAAAACTAAACTAGTCCTTTCTATGAGAGACGAGGAAAAATAAACTGAATTGATTTACGTAAGGAGAGGTAAGTGCTGACTGACTCTTTTTTGTAGATCTATGATATTTCCAGGATTTATTATGTTTCCCAGTTTCCAGATTTATGCAAATATCATTAAAACGTTCAAACGTCAAAAACATCAACCAACTGGTTTCTTACTAACTATCGCACCAACTCAACTATATAAAGTACTTCGGATTTCCCTCAGAGAAGATTTATATTCGATAAAAGGTCTATTGGTGCTTCTCGTCACCAGTCAGATTTCATCCCCGGCAGGTGACCTCACGCGACTTTGTTACGATGTCGAAGAAGAGCGCCGCCCAGATAAGGCGGATGCAGGCGCGCGCTGCGGCGCGGGGGGAAAATTACGAATTGCCTGATGGTTGGACCCCTCCCAAACCGGAGGCTCCAAGCGATGCTGAGCTTGCGGCCATGAGTAGCAAGGATCGAAGGTAGGTGGTGTGGGCGAAGGACAGCCTATTCTGACTGTACTAACTATTTCACGATGCTTGCAGAAACGCCAAGAGGAAGATGGCGGCCCTCGGTCAAGTGCCTCGGGTTGAGTCAAAGAAGAAGAAGAAGAAGAAGAAGAAGGATGAAGATGTTGATGACGGTGACGATGATGTGAAGACAGAGTTGGTTGCGGAGGAGGTGAAGCCCCTCTACACCGGAGAAGAGCTCGAAAAGATGAGCAGCAAAGAAAGGAGGAGCGCGAAGAGAAAAATGGAGGCCATAGCGGCAGAGTCCAAAGGTGTTGACGTGGCCGTTTTCAGAGAGGAAAAGAAAGAACAGGAGGAAATGGAGGAGGCGAAGGCTAAGGCGAAGGGGGCGGAGGCGGAGGAGGAGGAGGAGGAGGAGGGGGACAAGGGCGACGACAGAAAAAAGGTCAACCCTTATATTGTGTTTGTGGGGCAGCTGAATTTCAAGACAACTGAGAAGGATTTGTCGGAGCACGTAAAGAAAAACGTATCAAAGGTTCGTATTGAGGTTTCACAAGCTTCGGGGCCAAGAATTTGGGGGGAAACCACTCTCACTAGGTATAAGATTGGACTACTTTGTTGCCGCACAAGTTCTCACCCCCACCCTCCCTCAACTACATGAACGGTCGCACACACACAGGGGGTTGCGAAAACGGTCAAGATCAGGATCCTGACGGACAAGGGAAGTAAGAAGAGCAAGGGAATGGGTTTCATCGAAACAACCACCCCCGAGAATCTATTCGAGGTGAGGGGCAGCAGCGAGCGATCACGAAACGAGTCGTTGAAGAACGGTAGACGCATCCTCGTTTCCATATTCGAAACTCTTATCCTCTCATCGCTTTTCTCCGTTCCACCCTTCGCAGCTGCTGGCTCTTCACCACACCAACCTCGACGGAAGGAGGATCAACGTCGAGAGGACCGCTGGAAAGGGGGGTGGCAAGGAAAAGAGACAGGAGAAGATAAGGACCTTCCGAAAAGAACAAAAAGAGAAGATGGTCGAGACCGTTGAGAAGGTGTTCAAGGAGTACCAAGAAAGGGGTGAGATCAAGGAGGGGGAGCTTGACGACATGGTGAAGGAGGTGTGCAGCAGGCATTCCGTCGTAGTGGTCGATCAGAGCCTGAAGGAATACGTGGAGATGAGGGGTGACGGGCTGGAAAACCCTTCCGCGTACTTGAACAGCATCGTCAGTAGAGTTGCTGCGGACGGGGTCGATAGAAGCGAGATGGAGAGGCAGAAAATGAGACGGCTGGAGAAGGAGGGCAAGGGCGGCAGGAGGGGTGGTCAGATCGGCAAGCAGAAGGGGAAGGCGGAGGAAAGGAAGGAGGGAAGAGAAGGTGATAAGGACGACGAGGGGGTGGACATGGTTTCCAAGTTCAGCACTTTAGGTGAGGCTTGTTATTTGACGAGGTGCGAGCAATACGCGAAATATCATGCTAACTTACAACACTACGCAGCTGGAGAAGGAGTGGAGATGGAAGAAATAAAGCTCACGAATCCTGCGACGGGGGGGGGGGTTGACTTTCTGAATAAGGTTTTCTCCAGGTCCAGAGGGAGAGGGAGATAAAAAAGGAAGAGGATTTTGCAGACAAACAGCAGCCAAATTGCTCACTATTTAAAGTCCCGTTCTCTTTTCACCGCTCTTTTTCCCTCCAGTTATCCCCATTTCGGCGTCGCTCCTACCCGCCTCTCCCATCAGCTTCCCGCTCGAGTACATGCAATAGTATCCAGTGGTGGGGTCAGGAATCCCCTCAAAGCCTACTTTCTTCTCACTCACGTCCTCGTCGATCTTGGAGAGAGCTACGAATTCGTCGCTCGTCGCCTCGGGCTTGTTGTCGACGAATCTGTTACGGTGAGGAAAGCAGTTAGTCGTAGAAAAGATTTGATAAGATAAGGTTGTATACTCACGCAGTAATGCTCTTGAGCCCCCATTGAAGGGCACTCGTTTCACCGGTAGCCCTCATCGCAGGGTAGATCCGCTGCGCGTGCTCAGCGATCAGCCTCTTCTGCCTAGTCGCCGCAGCCTCCACAGAAACTCCGTCTGCGCCGACAAAACCGACGGGGGACCAATCCTCCCCTTCAAATCTGACTGCTACCTCAGCGAAGGCGACACCGGCCACCCGCCCCTCTTTCTTCACCTTTCCTCTGAGCTTAAGGTACTTGTCCCACTGACTTTCGCGGGATGTTAGCTATTGCATACAACTTTTCCCATCGATGTCGGCCTCCTCTTTTCTCTCACCTTTTCGGCTTCAGTGTTGCCTTCTTAGAGGCTCCGCCAGCTCCAAACCCAGCGAGAGCGCTCGTTGACGCTACTAAAGTTAACAGCATCAGAATCAAGAATGGAAGAGAGCGAATCATCGTCAAGAAGCGAGGGTTGGTTTTCAGACATTTTTCCTTTGCAGAAAAGTGTAGAAAACTGGCCTAAAATGGGGTGCGTACTTGGACGACGGTAGACAGGCAGCATCTCGCATCCTGTCTTGTACCCTGCATTACAAATTGAAAGCCTTCGGTTTGTCGCTGCCGCGGAAACATTGGAAATTTGGCAAACAAGGTCCTTTGTTTGTTGGTCGTCACAACCTCCGTCCTGCACACCCCAAAACTCACCCTCATCGCTCGGGCGTGGACTCGCAGGAAGTCAATTCGATCTAAATCTCGCAAGGCGTCGCGCTCTGAGTTCCGGAATACCATCGGGGCGGCAGCCGCAGAAAAGTTTTCTGCCCAGGTCCAGGCCAACATTTCTAAGGTGCGTAGGTTGACAAGCATGCTCTTGCGGAGGCAGCCAGTTGTAACGTAGGCGCACGAGCACCTTAATCCTCACACATTGTCCCCCAACCATTGCGACTTGTCTGTGGTGCGATGTTCCGCGCAGAAACTCGAGGGCGGAGCTTCGTCCCTCAGCGCCCTCTCTTCGATGCTCGGGTCCAACAACGAAGTGGAGGACATGGCCGACGGCGACACCGCATCGACTCCCAACCCTATGGCAGGAGTGAAAGTCGCAAAGAAGAAAACCGTCGTTCGTGCTTCGAAGAAGCACTCCAAGGTCGCACCTGCAGGGCAACCAGGCGCTCACCGTGCCAGGGTCCAGGTTTCCAAGTCGAATAAGAGGGGAAAGACAAAATTTGGTTTCTCAACGAAGAAGAAAATCGCGACGAAGAAGCGAGGGAGCAAGAAAGCCGCCTACTGATCTGCGGCCTGACGTTGTCCTTTTAATGCGAAGCTAATTTTTTTATTATCCTCTTTTCCGTCTACACCTCACGCACATTATCGCATGAGGTCCCACTCGTTACCCAAAATCAACATTAAGTGCTTCGTGCGAAAGGGAGGCCTCGTCTTGGTCGCCCTCCTTTTCATCACCAATTATATTCTTGACCGAGATGGTTTACTATTTCTCCCGTTGTTTGTTTACCCGGTCGCCCTGTACACCACCACCGACAGTGGCTACGCCCCCAACTGCTGCCTCGCGAACCACTTATTGCGCACCCTGGGCAGAGTCGAAAAAGGCTGCTCTTTGGCCCGCGTTGGAGACTGGGTGCTCCTTCCTCCAGATCTTGACATCGGAGGAGCTTTTCGAACTGAACTCAATGTGTTCACGGACGACGCCGTCGAAGAATTAGGGAGATTAGCAAAGGTGAGCGAACGTATGGTGTGTATGGTGTGTGTCGGTACGAAAAAAATGTCCTCTCACCTCCCCAATATCTCACAAAAAAACCCTCGCCCAACCAGGATCTTCTCCACTGTAACCTTGTCTCGTCTTCGTCAGTCCCTTCCTCTGTGACTCGCGTTTCGTACGGGCACAGAAATAAGTTCTCGGCCCACCCCGTACTCCGTGCATGGCTGGCGTCTGCACTTTCTCTCCCACCTCTTCTCAAAAAGGCAGTACTTGACTGCGGCGGTGGTAATTTGAGTTCGACTGCAGGTGAGAAACACAACTGTGTTTCTGCCACTCCTCTTCTACTAACAACTTTGTTGAAAATTGAAGCCGTTCACATGAGAATAGAATCCGACTGGTACACCACCGCGTACTCTAAAAACAAGGACGTCCCTTACTGCGTCATGAAGCAGGCAGAAGAGGGTCGCTGGTTCTGCTACTCGCCTGCCGAGATTTTACGCTTAGTGAAAAACAGTCGCGACGAGATGAACGCTCAAGCATTGATTCTTCTATACTCCCAGCCAGCAGAACAGTTTGCGGAGGGAACGGGGGAGGGTCCCATCGAGACTGCGAAGAGGTGAGAAAACAAAGCAAATTCAACTTGATGCGCTGCTTTGACCCAACGAAACAATAGTAACGTATGTAACGCAATACCGTTCTAATATTGTTATGTTAACACTAACAACATCGTAGAATGTTTCCAGACCTGCAAATTCACCATAAATCGACATCGAAAGCCTGCACGGCTGCCTTATCCGACCTGAGCTACAACGCCCAGGTGAGAATCAGTGACTTATCTTTCCTGCCCAACGCCTTCTGATTCGTTATGTTAATGTTAGTCTAACACCATCAACGCCAATGCTATACTTCTCGCGCTCCTGCTGGTGCCCCATTGTTGGCAGGCATACGTTGACCTCTGGATTGCTGTCAATTCAAGAATATTTATTGGAACGCCTGACCAGAGCTCATTTTCCAGCCTCGCTAAGGAAATAAGAAGAGGAAATGGGCAAGAGACGTTATCATACAGCGCAGTACAGCGAGGAAAGGCAACCGTGCTACTACCCTGTGGCGTGAGCGGAGAGCGTTGCGGCCTACATTCAAAAAACTTTTTGAGACGGTTGAAGATAATCTGAAAGCATCTTGATTTTGGTCATGAGAAGGGAACATATTTTAAGACAAAACGAGGCTTGAACTGTTGCCTCCTCTGGATTTCTTTTTCTTTTCAGCCCCCCCTTGAGTGCCATCCCCATGCACATCTTCCGCAACTTGTCTCTGCATTCTCTCGAAGAATTTGGTGCTTGTGTTGAAGTCGTCGTTCGCCTCAATTCCGCCATCCACAACTTTCCCTGAGCTTCTCGCCTTGGCGAGATCATCGCGAAGCTTGCGGGCTTCGTAAGGATTGCTCAGACCCAGGCCTGGCTTGAGGCGGCTGACTAACTTCTCATCGGCTTGCTTGGCTGCCCTCTCCTTTCTCCTCTTCGCCTTCTTTGTGGCTCTGAGCCTCTTCCTCTCCCCGCTGTCCATCTCGCTATCAGCCTTGAGGACGCTGTCTCTACCCCTCTTGCCTCCAAAAACTTCTTCTGGCGCGCTTGATCTAGCGTCAGAGACGGTAAGGGGAATGACCTCCTCCATAGCGATGGCGGGTGCTTGTGATTTGACCTCTGCAACCTCGCTGGCCGGCCTCGGGCTGAAGTGGTAGTTGCTGAGGGCGTCCAGCTTGGAGCACAACTTCGCGAAGAGCGCTTTCATCTCCGACTTAGCCTTCCCCTCGGCTGTCTCCAGCTCAACTTTGTCCTTGTCATAACCAACCGCAGCCTTGAGATAATCGCGCTCATACAACTCTCCCAAACCGAGTTTGCTCTTTTCCTGGCTGACCTCAGGTGCTCTTTCTCCCTTGCTGCGAGTAACGGAAGGTAATTCGCGGGGTGCTACGTCGTCCCAGTCCTCCTTTAAAATGCGACGCTTGATTATATCTTCTAGGTTCTCAGTGTGCTCGACTGTGATAGTCGGGGCAAGCTTTGAAGGCTGTTCGAAGGACGGGGCGACTGTGAGCAACGAATCGGCGGGCCGGGCCGCCGCCGTTACCTCTCCCGTCATCATCCAGGGTTTCTCGGCCAGGGCCTGGATAGAAGTGATGCGGTAATAGAGAGGAGCAAAGCAAGGAGTGAGAATTGTGTCGATGTCAACGGAGTTGGGTGGATAACATTATGAATGACATCTCACCTCCTCCTCCAGCTCTCTAGTCTGCTGCTGCAGCTTTTTCTCCTTGGCGGACGTAGGCACCGGCGCCGAAACCTCGACACCGACATCGGACCTTTTGGCCTTGTATTTCTCCATCGCCTTGCTGTTTGGTTTTCCGAAGAAATCCTCCGCAGTGAGATCTCCCTCCTCCTCAGAGTCGCCCCCAGAATCATCATCGTAAAGGCGAGCCAATACGCCAATTTCGTCGTCGTCCCTATACAGTTGCTCCTGCTCGTCCTCAACATCTTCATCGGAGCCCGAATCAGAGGCACCGCCGTAGGTGCTGGCCTTTTCATTCCTCTTCTTCGTCCTCGTCTTTCTCTTCTTCTCTTTCTTCTCATCATCATCAGCATCCCTGAAGTGCAGCCGCTCCTCTTCGTCGGCCCAATCTTCCATATCAAGGACATCAAAAAATCCATCCCGCATGGGAGCACCCATTGGATCCCCGTCGTCCGAGAGCTCGTCAGATTCGCCAGACCGTGGCAGCGAGGTTGGTACGGCGACGCCAATGTCCTCAGCCTCAGACTCAGAACCAACATCCGAGTCCGAGTCCGAATTCGAGTCATCCATGGCGGCCATAGATCTCTCCATACGCTCGCGAATCCTCTTTGCTTCCTCGTCTTCCTCGTCCCCCTCCTCGGGCTCCATCTCTGTCTCACTCCTCTCCGCCCCATCACTCTCCTCATCACTCTCCTCGTCACTCTCCCCAAGCTCCAGCAACTCAACCCGCTTCCCCCTGAACTTGCCTCTCCCCGCAGTCACCAGCTCACACTGCGACCATATTTCCTCCCCGCCCATCCCAGCCAGCACCAACTCTCCACCACCAACAACTTCCCTAAACATGGCTGCAGCCGCTGTGCCGAGGGAGGAGTCGATTTCGGCGTTCGCCACACCGTTGCGACGAGACGCCAGGAGGGCTGTTAAGAAGCCGTCACCCGAGATCAGCGACGTAAGGTCGGACAGCGTCTGTTCAACAGAGGCAGCCATCGAGAGGAAGATGAGCGATGAAGGGCAGCCACAAACTAAGAAAATATTCAAATAACGCTTAAGTCCGTCGAATCGGTTTTAGCAGCGTTTAAGAATGTTAAAATTGACCCAGAAAAACGCGCGATCAATGGTTTCAATGACGAGAAGGACAGGTGTCGGCCAAAATTTGCTTTGACCATCAAATGTTCTGTGAAAATCGTGGATTTTAATGGACAACGTACTCATACCGGACCATTTGATACCGTTCTCGTTTTCTTCATGGTACCCTAGGTTCGCCCACTGTGCCCTTAAGGGCGTTGTCATCCCTCTTCCTCCTGAATTCCTGGCGTGGCTTTCCGAAGATGGGCTCCTGATGCCACTTGAGTGCGACGAGGGCGAAGATTCCGTTGAATGGAGCGACGAAGAAATCGGCGAGGGAGGTGACGGAGACGGAGACGGAGATAAAACAGAACAAGACGAGGGTAAGTCAATTTCAACGCTCATCTATTTTACTGGTCTCGTTCTTCTTGCTCACCTCTACCACATTCCACCACCTCGTAGGCCCTGTTCGTCCATCTTTTCCATCCCTCTCCTCTCTCATACTCCCCAACCTCCCTTGCGTACCAAAGATGAATTTCTCTGCGCCGGTCGATGCTGTCTGGGTAAACGGCAATAGCTTGAAGTGCTGCACGCTGGAGGACGTCTACAAGCTCCTGAAGAGCAGCGATTTTATAAGCTGGGACATTTCGCAGGTAGGCGCCCATCCCAGCACAGTTAATATTCTTCACGCTGGCGACAAATATTTATGCATGCGTCTAGCCTCCTCTAACCTAACCTGAAATACTACCACCGAATGAACAGGGCGCGAAAGATCTCGTCTTGAAGAAATACCAGAACCTGCACCCTTCACGCTCCTTCCGACTCTGGGTGTCCTCTACAGTCCACGCGATTGAACAGCGGGACAGCACAACGTACTACCCCTACCTCCTGAACGAACTTGAAAGCCTAAAAACGACGATTCTGAGCTTTTGGGAGGAACATGTGAAGGGGAAATTCGACGGAGATTACGTGCTCGACGTCTACATTACGAAATCTAATAAGGGCTACATTGTCGACTTTAACCCGTATTCCGAGTCCACGGATTCGTACCTGTTCACCCGTGAAGAACTGGAGGATTTGAAGGCCACAGAAGTTGTTGGTGACAGTGACTTTAGGGTTGTCACCCAAGAAAAGGAAGTCAAACCGTCAAAGTACAGTGGCTATAGGGGCCCTATAGATGCGGTAGACATCACCGGGACTGGATTCGAGAGCTTTAAGAAACAATGTTACCGCCCAAGTGAATTGTACGAGGTGGAAGAGATCGACAAAGAAGAGGGGTCAGAATTGGATTGAGCTTTTGTTTTTTTGAAATGTGACTGATGATGTTCCTTTTATATTTTCTCCCCCCCCCCCTTCACGTTTCTGCACGCCATCCCTCCCCCATTCAATCTACTATGTCAACGACAACATACTTGCTCTTAAAGGTCGGCGCTAGGCTGCGGTGCGAAACCTGTGTCTCCATAAGGCGTATCAAACTGATAATACGGGCGAGAAGGACCAGAAAGGGTAAGAAACAACGATAAAAAAACGCAAATAAAAAGCCAACGGGTAAAGAACTTACGTTGTCGTTGGAAGGCCCGCCCTGCCTGAAGAGTTCCTCGAAAGCTCCGGGAAAGGAAGCGGCAAGAAGTCTGATGCCGATGATCAGGAGCTGCACGGAATAGGTGGGGTTAGAGCAATAAGTATGCAATTCATCTGGAAGCTTAACGATTCAACTTCTTATCGAAGAGGTCGTATCAAAGGGGGCAATGCGACGGAAGTCTTTGATTCGACCCCAAATCAATTTGTCTTACCAACGTGATAATGCCCATTGCAACACCAAAGCCCCCCATTCCAAAGAGGAAAAGAGCGAGAAAAACATCAACAATGAAGCGCCCCTTGAACGTGAAAATAAATTCGGTGTGGTTATTCATCTTCTCTACCATACTCGATGGCTGCTGGATAACTGACACAAACACAAACATTGCGATCGTGATGGTGTAGAGGGCAATAATAACCCCAAGGTAACCACCCGACGCCATGAAAACGATGGAACAAATCACGTCCAGGAGGTACGCAATAGCGGAGGCCCCGCGAAACCCAGTAATGATGGCGGAGTCATCCATGGCTGAAGTAGATGTGATCCAATAATGCCAACAACTACATTTGGCCCGGTCCAAAATGGAGAAAGATTTTTTTCTAATAAACAGGGAACGGGCTCGCCACTCTATTGGCGTAGAGCATCTCAGAACTTGCCCACAGTGCTAAAGCTGCTTGATGCCATTTTTTTTTCCCTTCTTTTCTTCATCGTCTTATGCCATGTGTTTATCTCCTTCATGTCGTTTTCTCTTCCTGACAAAACTGCGAAGATACAAGTAAATATAGAAATACAACCCATCCTGGCCTCGAAATTCAGTAACCAGTAATGTCTACACCCTTTGCGCAAGTTTCGATTAGGAGGACGAGCACTGCTCTGAGCTGTTAGACTTCTCGAGATTTCTCGTGTCTGAAATCGCACCTCGGTCTTGCTAAATCGCCTCCTAGCTATAGCAACACATTGGTCCCGTCTTACTTCATGAGTTTGAACATATGTTACATAACACCGCTGCAGCCCCCCGAGTACGCCTCGCCTGACTTAAAATCCATGGCCCAATGCTTTGCGAAAGTCAAGTGAACGGGATTTGAACGAGGCGTTGTCAGAGCTTCCAGATTGTATTCATTGTACAATAGTAAACGCTCCGTTCAATTCCTTATAGCTGCCGTAGCACTGTACCATCAACGCACCAAAGCACGAAAAACGGAGAAAAAAGTAATGAAGTAAAATCCCGACACTTCAAATAATAAGTCGTTAATTAATTTACGTTATTAGCTTCCTCTCCACCTTTTTCAAGAATAGCGTTGCGGGTTGGCAATCATATTAAAAACCGAGCTCCCCTTCATTGACCCCCACCCTTAGCGCTACCTCCCCCCATCTCTTAGTTCTGAACTTATTCCAGCTCGCCTTCCCCTTCTCTCCGGCCTCCCAGTGGAGAAGATGAAGCCTTTTGACCATGTCCCTGAATTCCTGATCCTTGGAACCGTAGCCAGTGTAGTACTTGAGAGTTTCGCTGTGACAATAGAGAGAAGGAGCAAGGAGAATTAGTATTAAGTGAAGTGTGCTCCACGCGCAACAAGCAAACTCACCTCCACCCATCTCTAGAAAGAACGAGTCTGGCCAAGTAAACAGCCGCAGCAGCTTCCAGGCAAGGCTTGCCACGATGTTCAACATCGAGCAACGAGAGCTCGCAAATGTATTCGACTAGATAAGCCTCCGTCTGAGACCCGGCTGAAGCAGAGATGAACCTCTGAATGAAATCATAGGGCGTGACGCTCTCCAACTTAAACTTCAACGTCGAGCAAATCTCCAGCTCGAAGCTTCGATGAGAGTCGTGTTAGAAACAGAACATGCAACGTATTGAGTCGACGTGCTGTCACAATTTACCTGCAAATTCTCCCCTTCGTATAAGTGTGATCGCAAATATACTCAAAATCCTCTCCTCCAGGAGGGTGAATCTGCAACGAAAAACGCACCCATGATGCGAATTAGAGCTAGTAAATAACCAGGGGGAGCAGGAGGCGTATAAAGAGACCATACATTAGCTTAACCAGCGTACTCACCTCGTTCACCTTCCCGCTCACAAGCATGCAGCTGCAACCGAGCAGCTGGAGCTCTCCTCTAGAGAGAGGCTTGTCCGTTAACTCTAGAAACCGACTCAATAAACTATAACAATGGTGTAAGGTCCTGCCGCTCAAGCTATACTCGGAAGTTAGCTCGACTAGCCAGTCAAGGAGGATGGCGAGCATGCTGCAGGTCAGCTGAGGGTGCTTGTTGAGGAAGGAGGGAGGAGGAGTCGAGGTGGCAAGAAGGTGCGCATAGTACGTGGGACCGTAAGTCTGGAGGTAGGTGGAGGTGAGCGAAGGAGAGGGGAGGGGGAGAGCAATATCCTGAGGGATCGTCAAGATGAGTTAGAAAACGACAGGAGTAAAGTACACGCTCGGAAAGACATTCTTAGAGCTTTGATCTCACCCCCTGCCTCCTAAAAAGCTTAAGTCTCTCTTCGTATCCTCTCCCGCCCCTGTAGTCGTCAATCCCGAACCTATCGCTATCGATGGTGACGATTTTAAGTGTGTCTTTAGAGGAAGGAACAGTTAGCGTTATGGCGTCAATATCTGTTACGCTCGGAGGGAGCGGCGGCGGGGTCGGGGGATTCTTGGTAGGGGAAGGGGTGATGGGGAAGGACGCAGGCGCAGGTTTCGGACGAACTTAGAAGGAAGTGATGGGTTAGATTCGCGAGCGGAAGGAGCAGAACGGTTCAAACGCCGAGAAAAAGAGCGTAAGGATTAACTCACCAGGAATGGGGCTGCTCAAGTGCGCCGCCCTCCTCTTCGCTCCACCCGTGAAAGAAGTCAATCCTTCAGGTCGTGCCGGGATCGCACTGCCTGGATTCTTTCTAATTCGCTTTTTCCCGGATAGAGTCGACATTAACTTCCAGGATGCGAGGGATTGATGGGTTTGACGAGAGTGCAGCAACCGAGATCTAGAGGAGAAGCGTCTTGTTAGCAAAAAAGTCGAATACACTCCCGAGATATTACTATTTGCCGCCGCTCTATTCATGGCTTTGCAAAAATGGCAATAGCGGCTCTAAGAACCACTTATGAACCTAAAAGCCGTCGAATGAAGGCTAGGCAATGCGTACCAGAACGCAGTTAAATACCAAATTAAGACGATACAATCACATTAGCTCTACAATCTCCGTAATCGATTCCCTCTAAATTTCACGAGGCTTTGGAGCAAAAAACCATCTTTACCGCCGCTACGATTGATTCGGTCCGCAATCTTGGATCCCAACTAACGAAATTAGCTACGTCCAACAAGTTAATTGCGCCGCACCTTTCTTTGGAAAATTGCAAAATACTATCTGTGTAAAAAAACTGCTGGAAGCATGGGATTTATTTAACAAGCAAACTTTTTCCAAGATTTTTTAATGCAACAAGCTCTCCTCATCTCCTCCCTCATCAACCGCCCCACCTTCACCTCCCTTACTGTCGTCCTTCTCTTTCAGAACCGCCACTAGCTTGAATTGGCAGGCGGCGGCTGTGGCCAGCATGGCGGAGCAGCAGAAGAAAGCAGTGGACATCTCCATCTTGGTCAAGAGAACGCCGAGAACGATGACGTTCAAGGGAACCCTGAAGATGTTGTAAATTGTCGAGCGTTGGCTCTCTGGGACAATTTTGCTCTTAAGCGTGCCCATTGCGGGAAAATACATCCCGACGCAGCCCTCAAAAACCAGGAAGCCAACGAAAATCAAATTGTAGCTTGTCGTTATCACCGGGACAAAAAGGCTGAGCGCGGCGACTACGAAGGTGTACTTGGAAATTTCCTCAATCGGCAGAGATTTAGAGAGGACAGTGAAAAGGGAGCTTCCCGCCATGCATGCCACCATGAAGGCGGCGAAGATGAGGCCGAACGGGAGGGTTTCATCTTCCCCAGCGGAGGGTTGAAGGGCGGGGGTCCACATGAAGACGAAAGTGAACATGCTCCCTTCAAACAAAGAGGATATCATCCCGCAGAGGAGAATAGACGGGTTGTAAACGATGGAGTCGAAGCCTGGGGGGATCGGTTCGATTCAAAGAGAGGCCAAGATCGAAGTCGAGGTCAAGGGGTGACACGACCGAGGGGAAGGGCGGCGGTTGTTCGAGTTAGAGCTTCGCACTGGCACATAGCTAGCTGGCAGGTAAAGTCCCTTTTACCTTTTTTCAAAACCTTTATAGTATCATCGGCTCCAACACTTCCCCCCGAGCTATGTCCAAAGTTTTCACCCCAATTATTCTGAATATAGGCACCTCCAAGGGTTAGGACCAAGATGGCTACGTCAAAGGGCGCACAGAAGCCGCCCTTGAAGACACCCCCATCATTGCTTGTAGCAAAATCTGCCCCGATTGCGAATAGTTGGATATTAGTTTTTCGAAATGACTTTTAGAAATATTTGATCAAATCTTCAAAACAAACAGACTCCTTCGATCCCAGCTTTTAATGACGCACAGCTCACCTTCTCCCCTCAGATTTTTGAGGGGCGCGATCTCCGAGGCAAAATTGGCAACCAGTCCGGCAGCGATGGCAACACAGCTGTTACCAAAAATTGCAGTGGCAAACGTTTCTCCGATCCAAGCCCCCTCAAAAGACCTACGAGGAGCAGGCAGATACATCACGGAGACGTAGGTGTTGTCGAAGTCGACGGTGCGCGCGCGTGTGTGTGTGCGTGTGTGTGTGTGTGAGAGAGAGAGAGAGAGAGATTTCAGTGAAGACGAAATAAATACAACTCGGCGAACAAAATAAATTGTCACATTGACTTTGACTGACTTTGACTTCGACTCACCTCGCATTGTGCTCGTTAATCATCCAAGCGTCAAAAACGCTAAAGAGCAAACTCGTAGCAACACCGCCAAGTAAGCGTCCAAGCATCAGAACACTGTAACTGTTCACATGCTTCGTCAAACAACTAGCTATGTAAGTCACAATGTAAAGGAGACAGAATTTTTTGCGACCGAATCGATCCGCTAGGCTGCCGATGAAGGTCCCAAAGATCATACTGCTTCCAAAACCGGCAACGAAGAGGACGGCGATATCGTGCTGGTCAAACCCGTAAGAAGAGTAGAGCGCGTAGACGTAAGGACCCTGCAGCCAGTCCCCAGCCATGACACAAAAGTAGACGAAGAGGTAGTTCTTTTGGAACTTTTTGAAGTCGACGGGACGACTGCTACGCAGGAGCGACAAATACGTGAGACACGTCAAAATTTCGATAATCAACCCGACCTCGATCGCAATCTTCCACCGCTTTTCAATCTCAACTCACCTTCCAGAGGACTCCTTCGCAGTCCAATTCTTGTGCACTAGGAAACCCGTGCCGCAACATAAAATCAGAAAGTAGAACAAAAAGTTCGGCATCGATGAAGATATTTCCATGTTCGCTCTATTCGCAATAGACCTGAACGCGAGGGGGACAAGAATTAGTAAATTAAATGTTGGCTCGACCGTTAAAATATACCGGGAATAATAGTTTAAGATCGCTCCGAAATCCGCTTAAATATTCGTCAGGTCGATGGATGGATAGTACACAATTCAGGAAGTTAAACAAGTTACTGCATTAAGTCACCTAAGAGTTAATTTTTGCCACAAATACCATTTTGATAAAATGCCCTGGGAGAGAGGAATACTCCACATTCTCACACACACAACATGAAGCTTCCGCTGATATCGATTGCAACCCTAGCTCTTACGCTCACAGTTAGCTCTTCACGCCAACCGGTGCCCTCGTTGCCCACCCAGACAAACAAAAACCTTGGCGGGGCTCGCAAGGATGTCAAGCATCATTCACCTTCAATCCCTCTGCGTCCCTTCCCCTCGGAGGCGAATCGGTTTCAGAAGCTTCCTCGCGGCGGATCTTCTGAACACGCTATGACTCCGCTGATATCGTTCTGCAATCTTTTGGCAGACCTTTGCCCTCACGGTATGTTACCTCTCGCCTTCGGCCTCATGTCCACCCCCGGTTCGACTGGAGCAATCAGCGCGGCGATGATATTGACTGCCTTTGCGGTATTGGGCTGGTATGGACTTGGAAGTATGGGAAGGGCCAAGGAGATCGGGGGCGGCGACGGGGACAGTTTGAGTTCCGTTCACAGGTAAGGGTTTAACAAATGCTGCTTATTATTTTCGTTGCTACCACGGCTTCGAGGAAAAGCACAGCGAAAGTCCGGCTTACCAACCACAATAACCCTCTTTCAAACCCGCGCTACTGCTCACCAAATATGCAAAACACGTACGTCGTTCGTTCCATAATCACAGCTCGATTGGATTTAAACCTTCCAAGCTTCCCACTCTGATGCCCCTCTTCCTGACTCTCGGTTGCTGCCTCTTCTACTCTGCCTTCCTCGGGGACATTTTCACCCCTCTCCTTTCTCTCCTCCTGCCCTCTCTATCCCTCACGCGCACGGCCGTGCTGATAACGTTGGCGATCGTGCCTTTGGCTCCTCTTTGTTTGTTGGACGACTTGAGCAGTTTGCAGGTTAGCAGCTTCGCGGGGTTGGGAGGGATACTTTACACAATTTGCTTTGTCGGATACAGAGCTGTTACGGGTGGTTACAAGCCTGGTGGAGGTGAGCCTCGGGAGATCTCTGACAAAACCGCCGGCATCATCACATACACTCCTCTCCAGCACCCCCCCAAACCCCCCAGCCCCAGCTCCCCCACCATTCCCGCTCTCACACGCTCGCGGAAACGTCCCCCAAAGAATATTACGCTCAGATGCTTGACCTCGGAGAATCGGCCTCTCATCTCCTCTACTCTGCACCCCCCTCAACCCCCCTATTTAAAGTTAGCAAAGGCACCCTCACATTGATGAACATGGCCTGCGTCGCCTTCGCCTGCCACTACAACGGCGTAAAATACTACGTTGAATTAAAGGACAGAACGGTCAACAAATACAGCAGGATTATGGGCCTGGGCAACGTGACGGTGTTGATGGTGTTCTTTTGTATGATGTTCTTTGGGGCCAGCGCTTTTGGAGGCGCCAGCCAACCACTCATACTCAATAATTTTCACCCTACCGCGGACTTGGGGGCCAGTTTTGCGAGGGGTCTCGTTGGTTGCGCGATCATTTCCGGATATCCGCTCATGTTCACCGGCCTGAAGTCAGGTAAGAGCACGAAGATCGTGTCATGCTGAAGATTATGGACAAGACTTCTATTAATTCCGCACCCTAACCCAAACCAAAACATGCCGCGTTTTCAAAGCCGTTCACGACCTTCTCAAAATCGAATCGTCACCCAAGTTTACGAAGGACTGCATCAGCCTCGCCATGCTTGCGGCTATCACTGGCACGGCGACCTTTGTAACTGAGCATGAACTCGGGCCTCTTCTAGGAGTTGTCGGAGCCCTGTTTGGGAGTGCCGTCGTCTACATCATCCCTGCCATCTGGAACTTAAAAGTAGCCGAGCAGATGCCTTTCTTTAAGGGGGAGCGGGCTGCGAACGTTTTGCTCGGCCTGGGAGGTGAGTTGCAACGCGATGCCGGGAAGCAGATGACAAGGTGATGAAAATTGACAATGACAAAACATAATCTCTAACCAAATGATCGTCACAGGGTGCGCCTTGGCTGTTTTGGGAACTTGGGTCTCGCTTACAGAGGAGGGCCAGCATAATTAATTGGCGATCTTTTTTATCAAGAAGCCAGAAAAAAAGGAAAAATGTGAATATTTGCCACAGAAAAACTGGATTTTTACTATGCTCACTTCACGCTCTCCACTAGCGCTGCGTCCCATCCTTCGATCACTTGTTACCAGAGGTTATGCATCCAATTTCCGTGCCTCTGATCTTACGATCAAGCCAAGGACCTCTCCTCCCCGTGTCAAGTCCCCGAAGGAGCAGCTTGCTTTTGGTAAAGAATTCTCCGATTCTATGCTAACGATTGACTGGACAAGGGAGGGAGGCTGGGGAACACCCGTGATCGAGGAGTTTGGTGACCTGGCAATAAGCCCGGCAGCGACGGGGCTCCATTATGGTGAGTGAAGTTTACCATTTGGCGGCACCGCTCCTTTTGACATCTTGTGGAATCGTTTTTAGACACAATTTCGCGGGCTCCATGTGAGAAAAAGGCCAATTTTGTGTTAGTACACCTACCCCCCCCGCGCCTTCCATCTCCATCTGGATGTTTATCAGTTAACAAACTTTTTCGGAAACACGACAGTGTCGCTCGTCGAGAGGGAAGGGTCTAACTATGAAATCCTTCAATTCTCTACTACCTCTTTCCGTACAGGTATCCAGTGCTTCGAGGGTATGAAGTGTTACTTTTCCCCATCCGACGATTCCCTCAGGCTCTTTCGACCTGATCTAAACATGGCTCGCATGAACTCCAGTATGCAGAGGTGAGGAACGTGTGGACAAATACAGGGTTATTTAAACTGATTTAGAGTATCTCCCTCTAACGGCTCAACGTTTGTCCGCTTGCACCGCGTAACCCAGACTCGCCATGCCAGGCTTCGATGGGGGCGAGATGATTGAACTCCTGAAGAAGTTCTGTGAGGTGGAGAAGGAGTGGGTTCCCAAGGGCGCTGGATATTCGCTCTACCTTCGCCCAACTGCAATCGGCACCCACCCTTTCCTTGGCGTGGACGTATCTGACCACGTCAAGCTATTCGTCATTGCTTCTCCAGTCGGTCCGTATTACCCTACCGGCTTCAAGCCAGTGAGTCTTTTTGCTGATTCAACTAACAAGAGGGCCTGGCCTGGGGGCGTGGGGAGTTTTAAAGTCGGAGGAAATTACGGCCCGACTATCCTCCCTGCTAAGGAGGCCATGGAGAAGGTGAGGAGGCTTACCGATCTAGTTTTGCATCTAGGCAACTGACCCCTCTCCTGCGCCCTAGGGTTTCAACCAGATTTTGTGGATGTTTGGTGACGATGATGAGGTCACCGAGTGCGGCGCGATGAACCTTTTCTTTGTGGTTCAGGAGGGCGACAAGAAGGTCTTGTGGACAGCCCCGCTATCTCGCGGAGATATTCTTCCAGGAGTGACGAGGAAGAGGTGAGGCAACCGCTTATTCAATTCAATCATTTCAACTTCGTCCTCTTCCTCTTTTCTGATTCCTTACCTTTGACCTACCTTTGAAATAAAACAACAACTGCAGCATTATCGACCTTTGCGAGAGCTGGGACGGGATCGAGGTCCGAGAATCCTTCCCCAAGATGCCAGAAATAAAAAAAGCGAGCCAGGAGGGACGCTTGTTGGAGGCCTTTGGCGCTGGAACTGCTGCTGTAGTCTCCCCCATAGAGCGAATCAACTACAACGGATACGACATAAATATTCCAGCCACAGGCGAGCTGACGAGTAAAGTCTGGGATGAGCTGAATGGCATCTACTATGGAGACATCGAAGGTCCTGAAGGCTGGAGCGTTAGAGTATAAATCATACAGAGAGTAGTGAAATAAAAATTTTAGCTTGGGAAGGGCATTGTTTTTTTGACAAACTACTTGCACATTTCTTTTCACCCTCTGCAACACCAGCACTCCTCTCTCTCCCCCAGAACGACGTTAGAACCTCTTGAAGTGAGGGACGCCAACATTGCTTCCCACGGTCTCCACTAACATCTTGGTCTCCACAATCTGGTGGAAGTAGACGAATGAACACAGCTTCTCCAAGAAAAAGCCAACCACAACAAACATGCTGAGGTACTTGATCCATGCGTCCCTCAAGACCTCAACGGCGGTGGGGATGTAAACTATGTCTGCAGTCGGAATCTTGATGTCGGCAGTGAGAGTGAATGTGGATGCAGAGGCAGAGTCCACAACAGGGGTCCAGTGCGTTAGTTCGGGCTTATACGTCATGGTGAGGTTTCGAGCAGAAATTTGCTCCAAAATTGTCCTTATGTCACCATCAGAGGACCCGCTGATTTTGCTCGGGTCCAAAAGGTCGGTGTTCGAGTACATCGTAACGTACCCCCCCTTAACCGGCAGAGGGTGGGTCTGCGAAAAAATCATGTTTCCACTAGTGTAGAGTCCCGCTCCCGCCGATCCGCTGTCATAGCTGATGTGGATAGCACTCTCCATGACAATCTTCGCCTTGTTCTGGAGCTGCGTGCGGAAGAAGACTAGGGCGTCCACCTTTGACACGCTCTCCGCTGATGCCAAGGGAAGTTCCACCTCGAGGCGGAACTTGTCAGGGATGCTGTGGAGGACAATGTTGTCAATGTTGGCACCAACACCAAGGAACGAAAAGCGTAGCTTGGGAAAAGAACTTATGTCGGGAAGTCACTCACCTATCTCTGTTGTCATCGACTTCTCTCGTTTTTACGGAGCACATCTTGAGAGTGTCGCCCCTTAGCCTGTTCAAATCAGGGACAGAGGAGTAGAAGTAGTTGTCCGAGCCCGCTAGCCCAGTTGCCTGAACTAATATTTTGTACTCGTAGGCGTTGTCGGGCTGTTCCCTGTAAGTATTAGTCTTCAGCCAAAAATTTGTGTCGTAGGACAGGAAGAAAGGGAGGCACAAGAGGACCCAAACAGATAAAAGAAAGAATAAATATGAGCAGCTCAGGTAAGGCGCATAATAGCGCCGGCGGATGGGCTCCTGGAAAAGCTCGACTTGAATTATCGAGCGAACGGGGGCGACGGGGAAGTTAGAGGGATATGCGTGATAGCTAGCCCCAACCGGAGTTCCGCCTACACCGCTGCTGCTGATCCACAGTGTGCCTGCCTCTCTCACCTGTAGCCATCGGGAAGGAAGCTCTTCAAAAGTATGGGTTAAATCGACGCGGTACGGAAAGGATCGCAAAGATACTAAAAGTAATACAGGATATTTTCCGTCTAAGGATGAGATTCGAGTGTGAGCGAGCCGTTGGTGAAGTAAATGGGATCCAAAAAGAGGGCGAGTTCCATGCCAAGTTAAAAAGCGCGAAACATGACCAAACGCAATCACCACGGGGTTTTCGCTAGACCAATGTTCGAATTCCGCCTCTGCATGACAAGACGAACCGCATAACGAATGGCCAGTCCGTCCCCCAATCAAAGGAAATTCCCCACCTGAAATCTTATTTCAAATTTGGGAGCAAAACCAAAAGCAAAAAGCAAAGCAAATTGTCAAACAAATCCCTCATCCTCTCCGTACTATTCCAGCATGTCAGGATCGGAATCCGACAGCGACAGCCTCTCTGACGACTCAGGTTTCGAGGAAAGCACCGAGGAGACCAAGCAAGGAGAAGTAAGTTTCATTTTCAGGTTCAAAGGAGCAGGCACAGGCGGGGTTTGCTTTGTGTGGGCGTTTCTCGCTTCTACTTGTTGGCCTCGGGCCGCAAGACTATTCACTGGCTCTATTCGTGACCAGACCAACGCGTCTTCATTCCAAAAACCCTGCCCGTCGTTCTAATCCTCCTTAGGTTCCATTGGACCTACCCATGCCATCTCGAAACAAACCTCCCCCAATGCATCAGCTAACCCTTCCTATTTTCCGCAGAACGCCGTGCTCAACCAGCCCTTTGACGAAGCACTAGATGTTTCCCAGAGCGTGGACATGAGCGTTGATGGTGGGTTAGCCGTCAACAATAAGGAGAGGATGCTCAAGAACGAGCAGGTGAGGCTCTCTTAAAAATCACAAACTCCCTCGTAGGTTCAGACACAACAACACTAACACTCTTGCGCACACGCAGTTTGACGAGGCCTTGGACGTGTCTCAAAGTATGGATGTGACCAACACTCCCATGAAAGTGGAGGCAAAGGTGAGGAGAGCATCCCCCCCCGACACAGGAAGCCCGGTGCCCTGGTTGCCCTGGTTGTCTGAGCAACGCTCCATTCATTTTCACCTTCGCAGGTTTCACTAACTCACAACGGTGTACTTTATTCCCCTCGTTAGGGAACTCCCGACAAGGGTCCCGGAGGCTCCGCCGATAAGTTTGCAGATAAGCCATTCGATGAGGCCGTGAGCATGAGTGACAGCGATGACTCCTCTGTTGAGACGAACGCAAGCCCCAAGACTAATAGGCCGGGGGCGGCCAAGCAGCCAAGCCCCATGACGGCAGCTGCGACCAAGGAGGCGCAGGACCATGCCTTGAAGGCGAACCTTGCCGCACCTAGCCAGCGAACACATCTTTCTCCAACAGCAGGAGCCTCGGCCCCTCAGCCCACTGTCAACAGCAGCATGGAGGAAAGTCAAGACGAAAGCGAGACGGAGGAGAGCAGCAGTGATAGCGAAGACGACGATGCCAGCGGGGCGCAGTTGAATGTCGAGGGAGCCTACAACCCCGCTGATTATGCGAATCTCGACGTGGGCGGCGACATAAGGGAGATATTCGACTACATCTCGAGGTACAAACCGCACGAGGTTGAGCTCGATACTAGTTTGAAGTGTTTCATTCCCGACTATATTCCAGCCGTTGGGGAGATGGACGCGTTTATCAAGATTCCTCAGCCCAGCGGAAACCAGGATGACCTCGGTCTCAAGGTGCTTGACGAGCCTGCTGCCACGCAAAGCGATGCCACTGTCCTAGAACTTCAACTTCGAGCAATTTCCAAAAAAAGCAGTGGAGAGGTCAGCGTTAGGAGGTGAGTAAGGAATAGGACATCAATTTTATTAGTAGACTTTGTTCTAATTCTAATCTAATTCCTTTCATTCCATTCCCCAACTTATACTGTGCAGCATTGAGAACGCTTCTAAGAATCCCCAAGAAATTCAGAGATGGATATCCTCCATCAACGAGCTGCACAGGAGTAAGCCCCCCCAGTCCGTCCACTACAAGAAATCTATGCCAGACATTGAAGTGCTCATGGACGTCTGGCCTGAAGGTGAGCCATGTCTTCCCTCGACTTCAAGCACTCGCCAACACTTAATGCTAACTGATTCCCTCCCTCTCCTTCAGAATTCGAGGACGCTCTGACCAAGGACAAGATCCCGCTGCCAGACGTCAATCTTGATATGAGTCTCGAAGAGTACATCAAGGTCTGGTGTTCCATCCTCGACGTCCCGGTCTACGATGGCCACATTGTTGAAAGCCTCCACGTCCTTTTCACCACGTACACGGAGTTCCTTAGTAACCAGCATTTCGTTGAGCCTGGGGCGAAGGATGCCAGCCCGGACGACGATTTCGGATCGTACACGGATATGAAATACTAATGGAGTGACGCTCAAGAAGCGAGGGCATTACTTCCGCACGGCTAAATAATTTGGATAGGAATAAGAGGGTTGGTCGTTCATTAAAAAAAAACTGCGAACCCACCGATTTACTATATTTTTTTAGTCTCAACCCGTCCCCTGCTTCGCCATCTATCGATCTATATCACCATTATCAAGCTTGAAAGCGCTTACTCTCCTGAAGCTAACTCCCTCTGGCACCCCCTTGGTCTTTTGCCTCCAAACTTCACCAACCTCAATGTTCTCCCTAATCCGTCTCATCTTCAGTTCATTGTAAGTTCTGACAGCTGAATTGGTTTCATAGGGTTGGGTATAGGGCTTGTATTGAGACTTTTGAGATTCGAGATATTCGGGATCCCCAACTTCTGGGATTGTTTCGTAGCTCAGGCAGCCCTTCATCTGCCGACTTCCTTTCCCCTCGATAACTCTCTGTCGGTACTTTAGAGCCCTCAGGCTCCTTGTGTAATCACTATTAATCATCAGGTCGACGTTGTCGTTTTGCGAGCGATTCTCGAGACCGGCTCGCATATCCTTAAGCTGACCTCGGGAGTCAAGGGTGCTGAAGAATTGACGGGCTACGGTCTTCTTCGCCAACTCGAGGCTCCTCTCCGTAAGGAGGCTCTCTGAGTTGTCGAAATCACTTCGCTCCATCTCCCGAGCGATGCGCGTGAGCATTTTCGGGCTGCCGGTCAAGCTAACAACATCAGTGTGCACAGCCCTCCTGGTTTTCAGCATATCCTGCCTGCTCCTAAATGTCTTCCCCTCGCCCTTGGTAAACAGGGAACTCTGCGTGCGTTCGGTGCCAGACACAGGCTGGGGATGTACACGGACAGATTTGATGGGAGAGAACTCTAGGCTAGTAGAGCCAGCATTGGCAAGATTTGTTCTACAGTAGGAGATAGCGAACGTGGGTTAGGAAAGCATCTTATCCAGCTTGCATGCTGGTACAACCCACAACTGATGGAAGTGGGAGTCCTACTTTCAACTCCAGCCGTCAACGTATATAACTTACCGACCGCTGGGAAGTCTCTGTCGTGCTGATTTCATCGCACTCAAGGAAAAAATATAAAACTTCTCCCACTTCTCCACTTCCACAACCCACCACTTGCTTCTGCTTGCCCAAACTCCTGAAGTAGGGTCTCAAAGTAATTGCACATATAACTCTGATTCTTTCCCGATAGAAGCCGGTTTTTATCGAGGGACGAGCAATAACAACATCTTAACTTAAGGAATCAAATTCGAAGGTCGACTCGTGGAGGGCTAAGGATAATCCCAGTTACCTCTCCCTTCCCCCACAACCGCCCCTCGTCAAAGCCAACACAACTCACGAACCACTCACACTCCACAAAACAATCACAACGATGGGGTTGAGGCAAGTCCTAGGGCTAGAGCTGATTGAGAAAAACCCTGAGTGTAGGGCAGTCCTATTCGACGCTGCTGGCAGAGCGCAATTATTCATAAGCATTTTGAGTTTGGGGTAAGAATTCACTCGCAAGAAATGTTGTTGGACAGCGTTCGTATGAAGGATCTAGTACTATTAACTAATCCCACCCCTCCCCTAACCCCCGTCTCCGTTCAATCCTCTGCTTCCCTCCGTAGAACTGCGCTGCTTCAATACGCTAACATTGAGGCTGGATGCACCTCCGTCAAGGGAAGCGAAATCGCTTGGAATGAGACGGAGGGGAGAATGCAAACTGACGAAGAGGCCGACGCTGTCGATATGGATTGCCAGGGGAAGGTGAGCAGCAAAAGAAACGAAATAACACCCTTGAACCTGAACTGACCTTCCTCCTCTCTGCCCCCCATATCCCCTTGAGTTTAGGTCTTCGGTGGACTTTCCCCATCATCGACCCTTACCACAATGGCGTCGATCGCAAACGTTCTGATTGCCCTAACTCTCCCAACCTGCGGCGCCATAATCGACTACTCATCTCTTCGGAAAAAAGTAGTCTTATACAGGTAAGTAAGATTTCTTTGAGAACTATCCTCAAAACTATTCTCTATTAACTTCCAACTCGTCCCACTAGCTTCTACGGCCTCTGGATTGGAAACTTTATTCAGGTATTCACGTCCGAGGGTACGTGGATGATAAGCGTAGTGGTGCAGGCAGCACTATGTAGCGTTTGCTACATGTTTCACCAGGCTTCAATTTTGGCTTACCTGTCTGAGGTGAGAAAGGCTAGACGGGCCGCTCTGTCATTAAGAAGACATCGCTCATAATCTCTCATGCTAACTAAAAGTTTCGGATTAATTCAGGTGGTTGACGACGAAGAAGGCCTTAAACACATCAACGCAAGTATAAGGGTTTGGGAGTTGGGGTTCATGCTCGGTTTTACCATATTAGCTTTTATATTATCGACAATCATGGGGCTCGGAGTACTGGGACAGGCAACATTGGCCCAGGCCCTCGCCTGCTTTGGGAGCATCCCGTTTTTTTGGGTCGTTATCAAGGACTTAGGGGAGCGAGAGGCGAAGCAAGGTGAGCGGAGCGTTTTGTCCCTTCCACTTCCTCGTCGCTCTCAAAATTTTGGTTTCTTTTCTCATTCACACGCCTCTCCCCTACCTTTTGGCACCACAGAGCGACCGAAGGGACAGACTCTTTTCGTAGCCGGTTTCACGAAAATCATAAAAACTTACCGCTACCTCTCATCCGATTTCCCTGAGTGCCGAAAAATGCTAATTGCTGCCATGTTCTTCGAATCAGGCAACGCAAACATCGTTAACGCTAGTATTGTTTTGATAACTAACGTCCTAGAGGTTGAGAACCCAACAATGATTTTACTCCTGATAATGGTCATAACAGTACCTGGCGCCGCAATGGCTCCCACGGCACAAAAAATCTGGGGTTTAAAGTTCTCCATGATTTTCGTTCTCTCCGTCAACATTTTAGCCTCGCTGCTCATCATTTTTTGGATAAATTCTCCGGAATCAGCGAAGTACGTCTATGTTTTGGGGATTCTGTACGGAATTGGGATCGGGAGCAGCTACCCAATTCAGAGGACGCTCTTCTTGGCGCTTGCGCCTTATGGACAAGAGGCCGAGATGTTCGGCATCTGGCAATGTTGCTGTATCATCCTCCAGTGGGCCCCTGGCCTCATATTCACGTACATCAACGAAGTGACCGGCTCAATAATATCTGCTATTTGTGTCATCCCGGCATTTCACGCGATGGGGTTGTTGATAGTTTTGAGCATCAATCTTGAACAGGGGGTAGAGGCACATAAAGCCACAGAGCATCTTAGGCACAAGGCAGTGGGAGTAGGTGGTAGTACTGCGAAGGTGGGAGTGGAGGGGGAGGGGGGAACGTGAAAACAAATCGAAGAGAAAGACCGTGGGATTTTTCAGATGATATCCTGTTTAATTTTTTTAATTTTATACCCACGGCAAGTAATTTGAGTACATTACTATTCCCACCACATTGAACATCAAGAGGTATGAACACATGGCCCGAGTATGATTAGTCGGGTCATCAAAAACTAACTGCAGATCCGACACCCCAGCTGTAATCCGTCCCGCTAATAACCAATAGAAACTCATGCAGTGACTGCGGGCGAGAAATCGACAAAGAAAGCGAAGCAAAACGAGTTGTGTTGGAAACTGAATCTGGTAGGGGCTGTGCCGTGCGGTATTTTTTGGATGGAGTGGGCAAGCGGAGAAAGCCAGCTTCACTGCGTGGAGAACCCTCACCTTGCTACTATTCTCGTCACAATGTTGACATGCGCCATTACCATCACGAGCAAAGTCAAAAACAACATGCTAATCATATGAATCGAAAGCGAGGGTGAAGCAAACGGCTGTTCGTCCATTAGAGCCCAGAACTCGTGGGAGGTCAGCGAGTCTTCATGACGAATACCCTGCAGGGAGCGAAACGAGAAGCGAAACCAGGAGAACATATTTGAGAGTTTCAGAACGGATCGAATGTGAGAGCGAAGCGAGGACGAAATTTTGGATATCGTCGCGCCTCACCTTGGCGTCTGAATTTAAAGTAGAGGGACGCTCCGCAGGAGAGGTTGGAAGTAGTAAAGAGCAGCAAAGGGAAACGAACTTCGAGTAGTATTTCAATGTTTGCAGGTAAGGCTTAGGTTTTCCTGTGGAGTCGAATGCGGCGTTTAGGAGGTACCTTGGTACGCTTTCATGCTGTGAAAGTTCAACTTTAGACCTCACTGCGATGGGAGCAAGTTAAACGAGTTCCATTTTGAATGCTTTGGGTGTTCATTTTCCTTTCTTACCTCTACCCCAGAATACTCCACACCAAACATGAAGCCCCTCGAAGATGAAATAGCACGTACAACCGGCCAAAAAGAAATGAGGAGCGTTCTTGATCTTCCAGTAGCTAAACGGCCAGCCAGTCTCCCAAACGTCCTGTTGGACGTTTTTGTAAATCCAGCCGCCATCCGAGCAAATTTGAGTATAATCTTGTGTGGCATTATTACTTGGGTCGCAGAAGATGCCCCTCATGCTCTTGTCGTGCATGAAGATTGGCGCAATGGCCATCAAAACTTCAACAACATTATGGAATAGCGATAAAAACGGCATATTGCGTGGTCCGAATACCTGAACTAGGATGTTAAAAATGGCGGTCACA
Organism: Triparma verrucosa; assembly: GCA_030267905.1. NCBI lineage: Eukaryota > Bolidophyceae > Parmales > Triparmaceae > Triparma > Triparma verrucosa. Next base: position 55,313 of record BRXX01000075.1, on the reverse strand, counting down.
GCTATTGCCACCCCCCCTGTGACGAGACGAGGGTAGCAAGGGACAGAGCCGAGAAGCAAATCGACGAGAAGCAAAGTGACGGGTTAAAACTGGTGGGGAGGAGACAATGCGGAGCATCGACAGTGGGACTAGCACCAGTAGAGCGGAAAATGTGTCCTCAGTTGTTCACATTAAAAGTAGCAGCCTCTCACCTGTGCTCTTGCAGCTGCCGGCCAAAAACGCCACAAACCCAGCTCCATACAGCCCTTCGAATTTGAAAAGCTGCGGGGGGAGAGGAGCGATGAGCGCACAGATGGCACATATTAAGAGCAATTAAGAGCGCGAAAACGTTGAGATGCGGCGAGGAAGAAGTTAGCGGAAGGGTGGAGATGTAAGGACAGGTTGAAGCTGCCTCACCTTGAGAACATGGTAAAAATATATGAACATCGAAATGATGCTTTCAACATTTGTTGTCGAACTGAAGACATTCGAGGGAGTCACAATGTAAATATATTCTAGAGTTCTGAGGAAGATAGGGCTCCCGGTCACGGACATCTCAGTGTAAAGAGAGAGGAGGAGGCCTGATACAACATAGCATGCATTTGAGATAGTTAATGAAATGAGGGTCGGAGGAACTTTTAAGGTCGTAGCGTATTCTATCAGCCCCGAGCTACACCTTATCAGGTTGGGATAGAACCTGTGAAAGGCTATGTCTTCGAGCTGTGGGTGAAGCCCCTTCTCCAACGAGGACAGGCGGAGGTAATGAACAGAGTCCCACACTTCAAACGTCCCCAATGCGCGCTGGAACGGAGTCGACAGCCACGACCGGGATCTATGCGAGGACGGCAGCGAATAGAGGGACGAAGGGTTCTCGATCGTCGACGGAAGGGGAATGAGAAGGTCGCTCGCCAACAAAAGACCCAAAATCACAAGCCGCGAGATGATCATTTGCAGCAGAAACCATTTCCGAGATCTGATCAGCGTAAAAAAATGCTCTACAGCTGGAGGAAGATGCATGCCGCGCGCCGCCTTAACGAGCAGAATTTGTAGACTGCGTCGAGTAACAGAATTCGTGTGAAAGATATTTTTCCAGAATAAAAGGAAACCCAGTGCGGTCACCGATAAAGCGGCAACACAGAAAAACGTAGGTCGTACGAGTGATAAATTATATTCCAGATATTTGAGGGTATCGACCGAAGCAATCCACCAGTTTACAGCTTCGCAGACACATTAAAAATCACGCCGCCAACGCCAACGCGATGGCCAGTTCGTCTTTGTCTGCATCGCAGGAGTTCCATCCACCGGCGCAAATTTCCCCTTACGAGCAACTCAGACTGGACAAGATTGCGCGCAACCACAAACGCCTCGCGTCCCTTGGCCTTGCCTCTCCGATTCTCCAGAGCGTGGGGGCGGGGGCAGGGGCAGGCAAGATGTCAAAGAAACGTTCTTCAACAAGTCGGAATAAGGCCGTCCCCAGGGAGGGGGAGAGGAAGAGCAAACGTATCAAGGGAGTAAAGCCCGCGACGACGATTTCTGAGGGCTATGCGGTTGTCGATTCTCTTGATAAACATGCGGCTGGGGTTGAAACAACCTCTCCCCGCAAAAAGAAGCTGCAGAGCCGTTCGAACAATGGTGGCGATGCTTTGGACGCGGACGTCGTCTCGGTTCCCGCCAAAGTGGCATCGGGGGGGCGGGTTAGTGTCCAGGACATGAGCGTGGATTTGAATGAGGTTGTGAAGACCAGGTGAGGCGCTTTCGCACGTGCATCCCTCTTCAGCCATGCGCGAATTCTAATACAATCTCAATATCAATAACAATATCAATAACAATAACAATAACAATAACAACTCTCATCAGCCTCAACAAGCAAATGCCGGAAACGGGGAAGTATAACGTCGTGGATTTGATAGCATCAACCTCCAAAACTTCCTACTCCGAGCCTGTCTACAACAAGTACCCTGGTTCGTTATTCTTCAAAAATGCCGCGGTGTTGTTCATGAATTTCGACAGGAGAGGCGGTGGCGACTATGTCAACGACTTCGAGAAAAACGGGGAGGTGAGTGGCGCATTAAAAACAGGGCATTCAAGGTATTCGAGGTATTCGATGTCGTTGCGTCACACTTCGGACCCTGCACAATTCTGAGCAAGAAGGATCAATGACTTTATTTCGCTCTGATCCTCGCTACCCCAAAATTCTAACTCGCCATACCATCTCCATGCCATCTCCATGCGACGCACGAGAGTAGTTCGTGAATTGGTACGCCAGTGTCAAGGTCAATGTTGATAGCCCCACTGTCGCAAATTTGAAGAGATTCGGAAAGGTCAAGGGAGGCCACGGTGGCATCATCGTATTCACTAGATTTATGGACGGTTCCAAATCAGAGCCGTACGTCTGCCTCGGGAGGTGAGTCACCGTGTTGGGTTGACAGGGTCTTCTGATTGTTGTGTGATGAAAGGCTTATGAGCTGGGTTTTGACCGGGATTTGACCAAGAAAACAGTCCAAGCGAAAGTCTAACCCCTTACGCAACTCAATCCAATCCCCCCTCTCGCTTCGCAGGGTGAGCTATGTCAGCCACGACAGTGGCAGTAGGCCCATCAAATTCAAGTTCAAATTCACTGACGTTCTTGATGAAGGCGCTAAGATGAAATTCGTAAAATTTTGATGCATTTCATCACCGTCAGTGAGGGGGGAAGAGGGGGGAAGAGAGAAGAAAAATTGTAATATTGTGTTTCTTTAAATAAGCGTTTTTTGTTAAGCAGCACTTTAACCAGAGACGTGGAAGGCGCGGATGTCGTTGTCTGAGTATCCGGCGTAGAGGACGGATCCGTCAGCAGACCAGGCGAGGCAGGTGGCGAAGGGGATGGTCTGATTCTTTCCGGTGGGGGTGAAGTCGGGGCGGAGCTCGTCAACGACGACCTTGGACTCGAGATCCCAAATCTTGATTCCGGAGGTAGTGGCGGCGCACAGCCAGTACCTGTTGGGGGAGAAGACAAGAGAGTGGATGATGTCGCCGGCCTCAAGGGAGTAAAGGCGCTTGCCCTCATTGAGGTCCCAAAGCATGGCGACTCCGTCCTTTCCTCCGGAAGCGCAGAGGGATCCGTCGGGGGAGACGGTGACAGTGTTGAGGTAGCCGGAGTGACCGACGAGGTTGGTGCGGAGCTTGCAGTTGGTCAAGGACCAGACCTTGACGAGCTTGTCCCAGCCGCAGGACACAATCAGGGGGATGGACTGGGAGGGCGAGAACCTCACGCAAGAGACCCACTCGGAGTGGCCCTCGTCGGAGATGGTGAATTTGCACTCTCCGAGGGTGTTCCAGAGCTTCACGGTCTTGTCGCGGGATCCAGAAACGATCTGCCTGTTGTCGACAGAAAAGGCAACGGAGAGGACATCCTTGGAGTGGCCGACGAAGCGGCGGGTGGTCTTTCCGGAGTTGATCTCCCAGAGGCGGAGGGTGCCGTCCCAGGAGCCGGAGAGAGCGAACTGGCCGTCGGAAGAGATCACGACGTCAGAGACAAAGTGGGAGTGGCCCTTGAGGGCACGGCGGGGGAAACCGTAGTTTCCCTCCTCGCGGGTGAGGGTCCACACGAGACAGGTCTTGTCGCGGGAGGAGGAGAGGATCATGTTGGGGTCCTCGGCCGTGGTGGCGATACTGGTGACCCAGTCTTCGTGGGCGGATAGGGTTCCGCGGAGGGCGAGCTGCTCAGACATTTCGTTGTTGTGTGTTTTTTTGCTGTGGGGGAGGCAGGCGAGGTGATAGGGAGGAGTTAGACAACACAGCGGGCGGGCAAGACGACAGCGCGCTCCGTGAAATCGCGGGATTTCCCCGAAAAGTCGTAAACACTGCAGCTTTCCCCATGCAAAGACTGATCGTGAAAACCTTCACCGGTGAGGTGAAATGGCCTGCAGAGCACAGAGCGCGACAGATTCGAGATAGCCGTCGGTGCAACGGCCAACCATCCACATAAAGCGCATGCACAGATGCGGAGACTCGGCTCGGCGCACGGTGGCTAGTTGAAACTCACTTTTTGTAAATTTTATTTGTCTGTGGACAGGAGCGACCCACAATTGTGGAATGTCGCTGGAATAAAAATATTTCAATTCTTTTCTCCTGACCACGAAAAACCAGCCCAGCAATCTATACCGCAACTGGTTGCGTACCAAATAATTAAAAACGTGTTACTAGCTCCACTGAGTATCTTATTTTTCCTCTGTCGGCATCAGATTTGGCGAGATAATTGTTCACTTGTAGGTGTGAAAAGTAAGGCTCTGCCCGACGTCACCGTGCTGGCTGGCGTTAGCACGTGTCTTCCATGATAGTTTTCGAAGGAGACGAGGCCCGCCCTCGAATCTTGTTTTATCCTCCGGTCCAGCAAGCTGTGGTGCCACCCTACACTTCGTCGTTTCACTACCAACTCCAATTGGAGACGAAGGTGACGCATTCGTGTGCGAAGCTGCTGAATCCCGCCGACGTGAGGCGCGTTGAGATATGCGCGGAGACCCAGACCGCGTCTCTGTCCGAGTTGGATAGCGCGGTTGTAGCTCGACTTAAGGCCGCCCTTGTTCTCAAAGTTGATCCTCAATCTGCTCCGATGGATTTACTGTCTCAGTCAGAAACCCTGTTTTCCGAGGTGCGTTCTGCCCCCCTTCGATCTTATAATATTTCGCCACACCCTCCTGTCTCTCTTTAACATACAAACAATACGCACAGCTCTTGAGGAATCTTCCCCCCCCTCCTCCGCCCCCTTTGTCGAACACTTCAGGCTTGGAGGCGATTGCAAAGTTCGTGGCCTCCCTTGACGAGAAAGCCTCACTCCTACCCGACTCGAACGACTTGGAGGTGAGATATGCCGAGTCATGTACATGTTCGTCTCTCTCCTTTATATTATTCCTCTGTCTCCATTTTTTTCTTCTAAGCGCACAATCCCTCAGGTGGAATGGGCGTCCTCAACTTCGCCATTCGCCTGTACTTTTACGCTCACAAATCCTGTCAAAATTGACTTGCCAGAAAAATTTGTGGACAGAGAGCAGCACCCCCCTAAAGGCAGCAGTCTCGACGAGGTAGGGGCTTTTTTCTTCTCCCCTTCGCACCTAGAGAAATATGAAAAACAAATTCTAACTCGCTAAAATACACTTGGGTTGGCCAATTATTGCGCTGACCTGCGCCGCGCTTCGCTTCGCAGCTGCACACATTCTGCGTCAATCTATGTAAAAAGTATGAACCCCTCTATCACGCTCTTGGCAATCTTGCAAATCACTTCACCGTCATTGATCCTCCCCTCCCATGCCCCAACCGGATCATTTCGAGGAGGCTCCTTTGTCACGACGAGGAAGGTAGGGCAATGAGCGTGGAAGTCGAGTTGGCTCCTCTCGACCCAAAAATGCGGCCCTCGAAGTTCAGGGCGATTGGAGACGTAGGTAACAGAGTGATGGAAAAGTACAGGGCCTTCGGGTGGGACGAAAGCGTTTCTGTTGAGGAGAACCTGATAAATGCCTGCATAGCAACATTCCCGCCCCCGGCAAGCAGCGTCGGTATCGAAGAGGAGGATGACCCAGATATTTCATGCGGAATATGCTACGGTTACACGCTGTTGCTCGGTGGAGGTGAGGAAGGGCGAAGGGAAAGAGTAGCGACAGAAGCGTCAGAAGCGTCAAATCCCGCATATTCGTCAAGATTACAAACAACTCGTCGCTCTCGACCTCAATCTCCACTCACTTACAACCCCGTTTTCATCATCGTAGACGATGATAAAAAGTTACAGCAGGAACTCCCCGACATTATCTGTCCAACCTCCAACTGTGCCAAGCCATATCACTCCTCATGCCTCTTTGAGTGGCTTCGTGGCGACAGAGAAAGCACAATAAGCTTCGGCAGAATTTACGGATCTTGCATGTATTGTGAAGGGAAGGTCTCCTGCAAGATGAGACGCGGGAAGGATTGATGCGAAATCTATTATTTTTGGAAATGAAAAGTTATTTACTATCATCTGTTACGTGTGATTATTATTTTTAATACATGCGCCACCTGCTTGATGGAGTTGAGTATGAGCGTGGAAAGCGCTGGACCGCATGGTCGGGTCCCTCATCTTGTTCTAACGAGGAAAAGTAGTCGGAAGGCTTTTGAATGCCTAGATAAAGCTCCCGTTGGAGCCGTTCCCGTTTCCAGTCCTGGGACACTCCCCTCCAAGCCAAAAACACCATTTTCTGTAGGCCCACTAGCTGACTAGCAAACATCCTCTTAGCCTTGATCATCTTGCCCGCCCACTGGTACCATGCCACAAAAGTTGTCCGTACTACTCCGACGAAATGCTTCCCTATTAATGCCCTTATCTTGGCGGAGGTCCGAGCATAATTTGCCCACCTTGTGAACCTCTCACGTTTCGCGCCTACAAGATGTCTCGACATCTTCTCCCGCACATATTTCCCCTTTTTCACATAATTGGCCCACATCTCGAAGACCGTCTGCTCTAGCTTCGCCATGTGACCCATAAGGAACTTCTTCACTTTCATATTTTTCCTCGTGTATTCTCTCCACGCAACGAAAGATTTCCTCTCTACACTTCCCATGTGCTTAGCGAGAAAAATTCTCCCACGCTTGTACTTTTGCGCGATTTCGCACCATGCAATCAAAACACTTCGCTGAATGCCCCAAAACCTTCGCTTCAGGAATCTCCTCGCCCTCTTGCTCTTCGCTGCCACTTCTTTCCACTCAGCGAAGTTGCTTCTCAGCGCTCCCATTGCGTGCTTAAGAAATAGTTGCCCGGCTTGTTCTATCCTTGCCTGTACGAAAGATGCAATTTAAACAATGTTAGAGACTTTTGTCGCCCTAAAATCAATCTCGGTCTATCCTCACCTGCCTCTCCAGATCATCTGCTGTCTGGGCGTTCTTCTTCAAGAGCTCGTAAAATGCATTGGGAGGTACAAACCGCCGTCGATCTTGAACTTCTTTGAAATGCCTGGCGCGAGAATAGTATGTCGTGGCGTCTTCAGGGCATTTCCTATTCCTGAGCCTTCTCCTATCCTCCTCTTCTTCTTCACTGAAATGATAAAATATCGAACCCAAAGGAAAGCCTTTTGTGAAATAAGGATCATCTTCAAAGTTTACTTCCCTGCCAGAAGCCGCCACATTCAAAGCCGGCCAAGCCGCCGATGAACTTGTAAGCCAAGTACCATCATGGGGTAGAGCAGGACTGGGCTTGGTTAAGCGAAGAGGCGACAGGGTTTTTTGCCGTCTCCGCTCGCTAGTAGGGTCTTCCCTGCTTCTCGCTCCCCGGTTCGCAGATTTAGACTGCACAGGCGAGCTTTGAGATGTATTGTCCCGAGACAACGACGTGCTCAACATTGTTGGGGTCCTGTTGTGTAAGCGCAGAGGGGAGTGAGGAGCATTGGAGGAAATTGGTGAAACCGCATGAAACGGTGAATCGTTTTCCTCCATAGAGCGACTCCGGGCAGCAGGCGTCGAAGATAATTGCATGGGCAAAGTGGATGCGCAAAAATTTGGTTCTGGGCAAAGGGAAAGAATGAGAAATGTCCCAACTGTTAGGGTTAGGGTTTTTGATGATTTTGATGATGATGATATGAATTCATTGCCTATGTAATTAAAAAACAATAACGCCCAAAAAATTTTAGCAAAGGACAATGTTGCAATGTCATTTTATATTTCTTAAGTCGTTTGGGATTTTTTTGGGGTCCGACAATACTTCTTTTGGCTATTTCTACAGCTACTCAGTGCGGGACAACTCCGGAACCTCGCCCCGAAAAAGTTGAACTGGATCGACTTTCCTCCCTCCGCTCCTTTTGTTTCCAAGCAGTTGCCATTTTTTCTTTAGATCTTCACAATAGCTAGTCGTGACAGACGTCCAGAGCGCCTGGGTCAGGAGTCCATTGCCGTTCACATCTCCGTAAACATTCGTTATGACGCTTTGAAGCATCTTGTCTAATTCGCGTCCTGAGCATCCTTGAGTCATATTGTCAGCGCTGAGTCTGTCCAACGAAGTTTCCAGCTCAAACGACGTCTCTGTAAGGAGGCGGGAGTCTCTAGCTGCACCTACGAATGGCATGCGCATCCGGTGGCGCCTTTCTGACCCAGGTAAGCGGAATCTTTTCGAAAAAGAGTTCTCCAATATCCTTCGACGTTCCTTCCTGCTAGGGAGCTCGAGCTCTACCAGCTCATCCATTCTGTCCAAGATGGCTTCGTCGAGAGCTTGGGGGTTGCTTGTTGTGAGAACGAGCATTAGCTCACACGAAGCGCTCCCCGTCATGCTCAGCAGAACGTTGAGGGAGTCTCGTGCGTATCCCTCCCCGGAACCGTCTTCTTTAGTCCCTGTTATGGCGCCACCTACAGCGTCGCCTCCCTTCCGAAGCCTTTTCCCAAGAGCAGCCTCGGCTTCGTCAATGATGAGCATAGCGCCGCTTCTATTTCTTTTTGCCCATGTAAGTATTTTTCGCAACTCTGCTGGACCGTGCTTTCCGAGGGGAGCGAGATCGCTACCACTCATGATGGCAAAGGGCAGACCGCTTATACCGCTGCCAATAGCTTTGGCAGTTTCGCTTTTCCCTGTGCCTGGCCTGCCGTAAATAAGCACATGCCTGAGAGGGGCCCCACGTTCCCGCGCTAAAGCAGTCCCTGCGCAGATACCTTCGACCCTTTCTTCCACTTCCTTCGCCAAGAAAATGCCTGCGTTGCCCAGAATGGTAGACGCCGACGTTCTGAGAGGGAAGCAACGTTAGCGTCATTGGCGAGGGAGAAGAAAAACTAAGACACCTATGTAATTTTACACCCACACACATGTGGCCCTATTTCTCACCTCCGACTACTCCTGCCGTACTCCCTGACCAGCTTTGGAGTCATCAGTTCCTTTCGAATCAAGGAAAACCCCAAAACAAAGATCTCTCTCGAGAGGACTATGCAAAAAGCAAGTAGGCACGCCCCGATAATGAATACTACAATTTGTTGTCTACCCTGCTCAGTCTTGAAGGTATGGTGAACTGCCTCAGCAACATTTTGGAATGCCACCTTGATGATCTCGATCGTCGCCTTGGTCGCCTACAGGGCGGAGAGGAAGACGCACCAAATAGCAACGTCCTTGTTGTAAGCACTCACATAGTGTTCTAACCCACGTTCACAAAATCGCTAATCCTTACCTCCTCTCCGATGATTCGAATACGAAGGATAGAAGTTGTCTCAGTCTCCCTCTCAAGCTTCGCCTCGGAAATTATTCTTTCCCTTGCGCGCTCAGCTTCTCCAATGGATGCTTCTCTCAGACGAATCAACTCTCTGAATGTATCGTTCTTCATGGATATGACCTTTCCCGTCGTGGTAATTTGATGTATAGCTGTGTCGAGGAGGGCCTCGGTGAAAGCGATTTCAGTGTCTCGAAGATCTTCGACGACCTTCGCAGTTTCCACATTCTTCGCCGTCGATACATCTGTCTCCTGCAGCACAGTCATTCTAATATTGTGCTTTGACTCGGAAATGAACGACTTCGTGACTGCCTTGAAACGCTGACTCATAAGCTTCATCTCCGACACGGACGCTTCCGCTTCAAGAGCGGTGGTTTCAGACGCTAGCTGCGCAGAACTTTTCCACTTTTTCGTCCCATCTTCCTCGCTTACCTCAGTGGGTGCCACGATCTCCCCAATTCCCGAAATCCGGGTGCCGAAGGTGCTTTTGCGTGGAAGGTTGGCAAGTGTCTGCAACTTGGTCCTGAACGATTCTATATTGCCCATAAGCCGTGAGAGAGCTTTCAGGTTGTAAGCAAACACCGTTGAAGCGTCAATGCTGCCAGCGTCGTCACTTTCAGGGATCCACATGCTAGCACCATCGCTGTCGATCACACCGACATGCCTTCTGGTTCGTCTATGGTCGAAGCTGTGAACGGAAGCGTGAAAGGAGCGCAACGGAAAATATTAATTTGATTATATTACTCGCTTCTCAAGGTGCACATAAAAAGGTGTCTCTCACCTGTTGGAACGAACCATGACATCAATCTTCGAGTCGTCTCGTAACAAGTAAGTGTGAAGAGGAATATGTTGAATAGCCTCAAGCGACTTCTCAGCGTCCAGGGGTTGCTGAATAGAATAACCTGCGTTTGCCCAGGAATCCGTAGAGAAAACGGGATCTTTATTTTCACTTTCTGACTCTAGCATGGTCAAGATCGCACCAAGCTTCTCTTTAGTTTCCTCCTTTCGCTTCAAGCTCTCCAATTGGGAAGATTCTTTGAGGGCATTGATGAGCTGCACATGCGGGGTTGGGGTTGGCGATTGACAATTAAACGCGTTATAGACCGGAAAGTATGCGGGCAAGAAGTTGGCTCACCTCCAAGCGAGTCGAATCTTTGGCCACAATTCTAGCCTCTTCTAAATTGTCAATAGCTTCCAGGGTTGCGTTGATTGCCTCGCCCTGCAGCGACTCAGCCTCTTTGAGAGCATTCTCAACATTCAAAGACTCACTTTCCAACGACGCAGAAATTCTATCCTGTTGCTGCGCGCTTGACTTGCCGAGGTGTTTCAACGACGTTTCAGATTCGATCTTATTTCTACGAAGCTCTTCTGATTGTGGTTTCACGAACATTTCTGCCTTCAGGACCGCCTCACCAATGCAATCCATCTCTTCACATGCCAAAGAGGGGCGGCTTATAATGTCGGCTGTCCTAGTCATCTCATCTTCTTTCCTGCACGAAGAATTACATCTTCCGTGTGAGCTGCCTGTTCTAATGGCGAATTCCCTTCCTCTCCTCTCGTGGGGATATTTTGATGAACTCCAAAGGGTTTCACATTTCTCACCTCGAGGCAAGCTGTTGGACAGATGCCACATACTTCTCATTACTATTTTCAAAGAGTTCGTCTGCGGGGCTGATCAGCGTTCCTAGAAATTCCACACCGTTGCCAGCATACACCCCATCACCGTCGCCGACCAAAGGCAGTTCTGTCTCTCCCTTTTCCTCATCCTTCACCTTCTCCCTCTGTGCACCAGCGTCTTCAACGCGCCCCGCAAGCATCTTTGCACGAATAAGCTGCACTGTTTCCTCCGCCGGCGCATCGTAGAGCGAGCCCCCCTCTCCGCCTCCCTCATCTTGAGCTCCCTGCGGTGCTCGTGTGCGCTGCTCGACCTTTTGAATGTTTCCTAAATTTACGGCTTCCTCCGTACGTATATCGCCCAAACCATTCCCTGCTAGACCATCCGTCCGATCAAAAGCAACGCTTTCGACGACTTTACGAGTTATATCCTCTCCAGCAGGAACAGGAGCTGCTTCTTGGTCACTGCGAGTTGGGGGCTCGTGCTGGACGTCTTGCCCTGGTCCAGTAGCAGTGAAATCTTGTCCGGAGAGCGCTGGCTCTGAAAGAGCGAGGACAATAAGGCACATGCAAACGAAAGTCAGCCTTAAGTTGGAGAACATCTCGCCAATCTTCTTCTTGAAATTCCAAATACGGTAAAAATTCCCTTTCCTTTTCTCTGAATTCCCCTCCATTTTCTGACGGATCCTCACTCACTCTCGCACTCGGTTGCTATTCCCATCGCGACGAACACTATTCATAGATTGCCCCCGCAACAGTCATCTTTTAATACAAACCTCTTCGCCTCTGCCCACTCCCCCTCCTCTCCTCAAGGTCCCTTCACCCGCCAAACTCACACCGCTGAAAATGCCCCTATAACATCTTCGCTCGCGTTTTCAATATTCTGAATTTCGAAGAGCTCAACAGCAAATATGTCGTCCCCCCGAAATACTGCAGTGGTAATTGCTGTACTCAGCATGTTGTTGATAGCCCAGTATTCGCGCCTCTCTCTCCTCTCTCCTCCCCAGCCCTTCCAGAACTTATGACGCCGATTGCTTCCCGCCATAATTCTCATCCAACCTACACTACTAATCCCGAGATCGAAGCTGTCCCCACTATCACTACTACCCCTCAACAACCCGCAGTATCGCCCACGCAACCGCCCCTCCCCCCTCCATACTTGCTTCATCACGTGGCAGCCATGTGCGAGGCCCTCGCTGCGCAATACGGACAAACCCAGAAGGAGACTTGTCCTCCTGAGCTCCTCGAAATTCCCCAGCTCCGAAATCCCGGTCCCCAAAGCAAAATAACACCGTCGGAGTGCGGTCAGCCCCCCTCAATTCCCTCCATCGACATAGACGTTTTCGCCGCCGTTCAGAAGCTCTCGAACATAACCCCTAAGGAGGTAGTTGACGCATTGGAACACCACAAAATCTGGTTGGTCGGGGACAGCATCGTGAATTAGTTAGGCGTCACCGCCGTCTTCTGCGCACTGCATGCCATCAATGACATAAAACTGACGCAGTATAGTCCACATCTCTACTTCACTGCAGTAGTGGAAGACTTACCCCAGGGCATGCATCTTCCGTACGATGTTCATCAAAACCAAATCATTTCCAAACACATGGACGCTGGCCCCCTCAACTCTGATAACAATTGCGCACACAACATTTATTTGGTCATCGAACATCCTTCCTTCGGTAGGCCTGTGAGGCAAGTAAGAAGAAGACGAACCCCGAGTCAGAATCACAAAACACTAACCCTTCCCTCACAGCTTGTCATACTCGTTTGCTTATGGCTATCCTCCCCACCTCCTGCACCTGGTCGAGGGCCCGGAACCCAAGTACCTACTGCCCGTGGGGCACGTGGAGGCGTTGGCGCCTCTATTGATACGGTAGTCTTCAATGTCGGTCTCCACCACCTTTCTCTTGAAGACGCCGCCGTGACAGAGTACAGGGCCGGTGTCACAAATTTGATGACAATTGCTCAAAAGCACTCCCACGGCTACTTGCTTGAGACCATATCACAGCATTTTTGTGAGGAAGACGGCTCGTACGAGCAGACCGCTCTGGCGACCAAAGGAAAGCCCCTGACGGCTCGCACAAATCGGAACATGGAATGCAAGGGTCCGTACAGTGTGGAAGCGTGGCGAAAGACCGCAAACTGGAGGTGCGTGCAAATTTAATGTGTGCATGTGCGCACACGAGCGCGACACCCGGCCCTAACCCTCCACACACAGGAACGACGTGCTGGCTGAAATTGCCAAGAGCATGTCCTTCGACAAGAACGTCATACAAATAGCGGAATACTTTTTGACAACAATAGGGGCGAATACCGGGTAGGCAAGGGTGACTGTTCGCACATTTCGAAGGAGAAAATGGGCGGGATTTCCGGCGTCCTGGCCAAGTGGATGGAGGTCCTTGGAAGCCTGATAAGCTATTAAGCTGCGCTCGTTTTTTTTAACCAAACCAAAAATAAAATATACTTTTTCATCCCCATCAGAGGTGCCCCGACGACCACGTGACAAGGTGCAGCGGTTGCCACCCATTACACTTACTTTGCCATGAACCCAAAATCCTTACTCCAAAATCCAGCCAGCTTGCCAAGCAATTTTCGTGAAAAACTTCCCTTGATTTCCTCCGCCCTGCTGCAGCATCTGGCCAGTCTGCGGATCAAATGGTACCATCGGCATCCCGGCCGGCTGGAGTGACATGCCCGTAGCCGGATCGAACATTGATGGCATCATTCCCACGCCCGGTTGATATTCATGTTCATCATAATCGTCATGGGCATCTGCTGCATCTGGCCGAATTGCTGCACGCACGCAACTCAGACCAATCGATTAGCTCGAGTGCTAACAATGCCAAGTCAGGTCCCGGCACGGAAGAAAGAGAGATCCGTAATACTAGCCGAGAACCTCCTCTACTTCAATATCAATAAAGAAGCAAGACTTGTGTGTTGTGGTACAAGTTAGGACCTGAGCTTTATAAATATTATGTAGAAACAGAGAGTACCGTGAACGCTTTGAGAAGGGAACTCATTAAAGAAGGGGGTCTGACGGTAGACGGCTTCGCGACGCAACCCCCAGGTGAGAAAGAGAAGATCAGCAGCAACCTAACAGATCGAGTCTTCCTAAAGCTACATCTGAAACAGTCCGAGTCCCCGCCGAGGAAGAGACAGAAGACGAAATGAAGACAAAACCCTAACAGGGGACAGTCAGTAACAATAGGAGACCACCACTAGGGATCGGTCGTAATAGTTTAGTTAGTTTGAAGTGTGCTTAGGGTATGAAAATGGGGCGGGGGGGAGGGGGGTGATCAAACATTTTAGACAAAAGCAACACGTCAAAAGGAGGATTTCGGCCAGCCCTGAAAAAGCTAACCTCTGTACCTCTGCAAGTTTTGACAAAACTTGCGCCTACTATATCCGAACGCAACGCTGATAATTATATTTCTCTACATTCCCATTTCAGTCACTCCCATGGAGGTGCAAGCCTCAAACTCTTGATTGTTCCGAAACAGCAGGATCGGGGGCTGAGGAACGGATTCCATTACATTTTACAAAGACTAACTATAATAACGTGCAGTATTAATGTAATCTTGACGCCGCGGTAACCGCCCTCGGGCCATTACCGTCGTGGAACATTATAAAAACTGTCCAGCAGGGGCCAGAAAAGGGCACTCCGCCGAAGAGACCTCATGGCAAATAAACAATGACCCGTCGGCTTAACAGTGTTGAGAATACCCATTATCAGCCCCCCGTAGCCAGGAGATAGCTATGCGAAGATTACAAACCATTTGAGCGAGTTTTAATTTTCAGGTTTTATGTTGGTATTAATACTGGTATAAAATGAAAGGTCATTGGTGTGTATTGATAGGTTGAAGCTTACGGCCTAAAGTTTCTATTGTTGGTTTTAATTCCTTTTGCCATATTCACGGATAAGCTATACAGCTAATTTCCGCTGCTTCCCACTATCCACCTGAACCAAAAAACTATACAAAGCAATACATCAAATTCGTCCCCCCTGCGTGTTACAGTGTTTAACCATCTTATTATTCTCATGAGGCAACAAAAACAAATTTGCACGATTGCAACCCTGCTGATAATCTTATTCATACATCTCAACTTTTCCGCACTCAAAAACTTAAACCCGGCAGTTAGATTGAGACCCCGTGGTGGACTGGAACTGGCCCCTCCTCCCATCTACGACATCCATACAACATCGTCCCAGCACGACGAACGGCATGGTAGGGGTGATGGCTTAGATAGCATCAGCCCTCGTTATGTTATATTTTGTGGCACACGCCCTGAAATAATTAAGGTCGCCCCCGTCATTATGGCAATGAAGACTTCTGGGATGAACGTACATGTTGTTTTCACTGGACAGCACCCAGACATTGCGACACCGTTTAGGAAGTTTTGGGACATTCCTTTTGACACAATCCTTGGCGGCGTCTTTCAATCTGATCAGACTGTTTCTTCACTTGTTGGAAATCTAATATCTACAGTTGAAGAAACAATTCCCCAACATAGGTGAGACTCGGGTGTGGTCATTTGACTAATGAACTTCATGATTTTCACTAAACTTGATTCTCACTTGAACTCGACAAACAACAACAACAACGCCTTACAAATATGCTTCGCTTTTCAATGTAGCAATGATATATGGATAGTCCAGGGAGACACATCGTCCGGTCTAGCTGCAGGTTTGGTGGCGTTCTTTCGGAGCACACCATTAATCCACCTCGAAGCCGGTTTGCGCACGTTTGATCATTCTTCGCCTTTCCCTGAAGAGGTCAACCGTCATACTCTTAGCCTGGTTGCGTCTCTGCACGTTGCTCCGAGCGAACTAAGCGAGGTTAGTGGCTTAGGAATGTCTTAAACAATTCAAAACCTCCCTCTTGTTCTCACTCTCTTAACATGGCATATTTTGCCGCCATGCTTTGGTCGCAGGCTCGTCTTATTGCCGAGGGCGTCGAATCTGACCGAGTGGTAGTTTACGGAAATACTGGCATCGATGCCGCGCGTCTCGCTGAGGAGAACATTGTTCCACCAAGTAATGTGAAAATTCAGCAGGGCAACAATCGCATGGTGTTCGTCACTATGCATCGGAGGGAGAATGCAGATCGATTTGAAAGCTTTTACGATGCCATTGGTGGCTTGGACGTTTCTGATA
The DNA here is from genome assembly GCA_030267905.1 of Triparma verrucosa. Lineage (NCBI taxonomy): Eukaryota > Bolidophyceae > Parmales > Triparmaceae > Triparma > Triparma verrucosa. The sequence goes on along the minus strand of BRXX01000075.1, from coordinate 39,383 downwards.
TTGATTTCGTGGTTCCAGGTAAGAAAGAAGACGCCCTTGAAGTACATAAATACTTGATGACTCTCACACGTTTCTTTGCCGCTCTGTTGTTCTTCACCAAGTCCATCCAAACCCTGCTGCCACCAAAGCAGCTGAAGCGGCGTGCGTCAAGTTTTCGCACATTCAATGCGTTCCTCCGATGGGCTATGGCGAAACCCAGTGGATGCTGAAAAATTCGATGCTTGTTCTGACCGATTCCGGCGGCTTGCAGGAGGAAGCTACGTGGTACGGCCGCCCTGTATTAGTCCTCCGTGATGCAACTGAACGAACTGAAGCTATCAACGCAGGGTCGTCAGTCTTGATTGGTAACGATCCAGTCAAATTGAAGTCGCTCTTGGCTGATTTGTGCATCCCTAACTCCAAGATTCTGAAAGACATGAGTGTTAAATCGTTTCCTTTTGGAGGTGAGGCCGATTAAGGCAACGGATTTCTAGCATTTCTAGCAAGCTTGCAATTTCTGACACACCTCCTCTAGATGGCCGTGCTAGTGAACGTCTGGTTGAATTGCTAAAATCCTCTGCAACGATGGATATGTTAAGACGACCTCTCAGGCTAAAGGATTTGTCAGAAAGCGAGCAACCCCCAAAGTGCTCATCCGCGGCTGCTTGGGAAGTGTGTGAACCAGACATCCCAACAATCGACGTTGTTCTCACCCAGTACAGGAGAGACTCACTACTAATTCAACTCAACGACATCGCCAATCAAACAATGATTCCCACCCATGTGTGGATTGTTCAGAATGAAGCTCACGTCGACATAAGGCCTATTGTTGAGGATTGGCGAGAAAAACACCTTGATATACCAGTCGATATTGTCTCGTCTACTTTAAACATGAAGTTCCACCCTAGGTTTCACGTAGCATATACTCTATCTAAAGCAACATACGTGGCCGTACTTGACGACGACGTTACAATGGGCAGTAACTGGCTCAAGTTCTGTGTTGAGTACTCGCAGGCCCACAGCGATGCTTTGGTTGGAGGCAACAGTCGTACCTTTTCCTCCATATCCGAGAAGGGCAAGAGAGCAGTTGAAATTGAAGAGGAGAATAAACGTGTGGATTTCGTGGGACACTCGTGGATCTTAAAGAGAGAATTTCTCCGTCACTTTCTTGGAGCGAAGGTCTACACCCTTGAAACTGGCGAAGACATCCAACTTTCCTTTGCCTTGCAACAGAGAGGAATCAATACGTGGCGTCCCAAACATATAATAGATGACGGAAGTTATCTCAGAGACATTAAAAGATTAGTCTCAGATTCGAATGCAAGCTTTTTACACTCGCCTCAAGAGCCACGGCAGTGGCTGTTTTGCAAGATTCTGCAGGAGGGGTTCAAGCCGGTCAAATGTTCAAACTGTGATACTGACACGATAAATCGGTGTCTTGAGTTCTTTAAAAAATCAACCCTAACAGGTTAGTGCAGCACAGGTTTCCTTGGAGAAGCGAATAAATTAATTAGTAAGTGTTAAGAGAGAGAGAGAGAGAGAGAGAGAGAGAGAGAGAGAGAGAGGGAGAGAGGGAGAGAGGGAGAGAGGGAGAGAGGGAGAGAGGGAGAGAGGGAGAGAGGGAGAGAGGGAGAGAGGGAGAGAGGGAGAGAGGGAGAGAGGAGCTGGATGAATTGAAGGAAGCCAGTACTAAAGCATCCATTTTAGCACTGTAAAAACATGTCTTGTAAGCATTCCCCCCCCATCATCGTTATCGCCCTTTTTGAAATTCCGTAAAAATTCCCATTTTCACCAGGTTCCCTTTCCCCTCCTTTGTTTAATGTGCTGACGTGAGCACAGTTTCAACACAAGGATGAAAATGATGAAAATAATAGTTGAATGGTCGGCGTTTGGAAAAGAGTCCATTAACAATGAGGAGCACCAAGCAATCTCGCTAGATTCAGCTCTTATGGGTCAGATCCTTTTCACAAATGATGGTGTCTTGCCGCTCAAAGATGGCCTTAATGTTGCTGTTGTCGGACCGATGGCGGAGGCCCCCGAGAAGTATCTCTCCTCTTACGCCGCCGACGATATTTGCTATGATGGCTCTCATTCTTGCATGACTTCGATTTACGAAGCCATAGAAGCGGAAAATAAGTACGGGGCAACTTTTGTTGCGCAAGGATGCGATGTGTCGTCGAACTCTACTGATGGCTTTGACGAGGCCTTGGGGTGAGAAACAGAATTACCGAACCGAGTTTCCGTTGAAAATGCGGTATAGTTTGGTTCAATCCGTCCCCCCCCTCTTCCTTCTTTCTTTCTTCTAACCCTTGCCCCTCTCCAACCCTCTCTCCATAGAATTGCCAAGACTGCTGATGTCGTCGTCCTAGCAATAGGCATCGACAACACTATAGAGCGCGAAGGCCAAGACCGTGACGACACCGCACTTCCACGGGTCCAGGAAGATTTCGCGTTGAAAGTCCTAGCCCTTGGTAAGCCCGTTGTCATGGTGATGGTGAATGGGGGAGGTCTTGCGATTGACAACTTGATCGACGGCCCAAATGCAATAATTGAGGCGTTCAACCCTGCTGTAATGGGTCCCAAGGCGCTTGCTTTACAGATTTACGGATCTGAGAACAGGCAGGGGAAACTTCCTGTCACCCTTTATCCCCATTCCTTTATCGAGGAGCAACCCATGACGAACTATGATATGAGTCTGAGTCCGGGAGGACCTACCGTTATTACGAAGGACAGCCACCCTGGAGCTTTTGCCACGGACTCAGTCTTACTGATTTTCGCTCTTGAGTGTGAAAATTCGAAAAGGGAAAAAAAGGGAGAAGAACAGTTCCAGGATTTTGAAACCTACCAGTCAAGTCTCTCGATTAAAATACTTGTAGGAGAAATCTATATGCTATCCGGCACCCCTCTATCTATTTGACAAACGCAATAAAAAGAGCGCTTGAAGAACCCTGAGTTCTTTTGGCAAGTAAATTTTCCCAATGCCTTCGGGTAAGGGTCAGAGATCCTTCAAAAGGCTTGTCGTTCTAGCTATGGCCGTGTCTTTAATTTTCTTCACGTACGGTGTATTATTATCCCTGAATAACCTGCCTGTTGATCGCGCGAGTGATAAATTGGTAGGATGGCACCATGAAAGGGTAGCAGATGAACGGTGCGCACTGTTGTTTTTTGGGCTACCGAAGCACCTTAAGGACATTTCCCTGCCCTCGATACGGAAGTATATAATGAAGGCGAACCCGAATTGCGACGTATATGCGCACACTTATAGTGTAGTTAGTATATCCAACAAAAGGAATGGCGAAGAGAGCTCGCCTATTCACCCTGAGGATATTTACTCTTTGACTAAAGAACACGCAATAGACAGCGAGGCGGATTTCTTAATAGCGCACAATCTTAGCTACTATCGGAATTTATTTCCTTACGAGGAGCCGTGGGTATATCCTACTTCAATGGACAACATGATAAAACAGTGGCATAGCATCAGCCAAGTATGGAAATTGATGGAGGCTAGTGAAGTTGATTATCATCGGGTGGGTTTATTTCGACTTGACGTCTTGTACGTGCACGAGATATCTATAACAGGAAGAGAAGATGTGGCGGTTGTTCCGAACTTTTTAAAATCAGGAGGGATGAATGATCGAATGTTCTACGGGAGGCGGGATAATGCAGAAGTTTGGGCGACCAAAAGGTTTGACCTTGCTCAAAGTTACATCGATAGATATCAGGATAGGGGGCTCCACTCAGAAAAATTCATGGAGTTCCTTATGCGAAACATTCCTGTGGAGGAGAAATCCATATGTTTTCATCGCGTCAGGGGCACAGGCAAGATAAATAAAGATTGCAGCCTTGGGTTCTTCAATGATCTCAAAACATCGATCTTCGGCTATAGCATTTAGAAAATAGATATAATAAATTTCGCACTCTTTCGAAGGGTAGAAAAATTTAATAAATTTTCAACTTTCAAAACGGCACCACCAGGTAACGTGGTTTTATGGCCAAGAACAAAAAGATTAAATAATGAAATAAAGGAAGAGAAAAAATCATTAAAAAGAGGTTTACTGTCCTTGCTGAAGACTTATATTACAAACCCTAAGATTTCGTTCGTCGACTTGCCTATTGTAATCTAAAATCTTAAAGGATTTTTTTCACTAAAAGTGTTTTCAGTTATAAACTCTAGCTTCTAAAAGAATATCAAAATACCTCTTGAGCGCCAAAGCACCCAGCTCTAAAGCACTATCAAAGTCAAGGTCCGCAACCCAACGTTGTCCTTCCATAGCAATCTTATGACACAGAACAAGATTTGCCTCACAAAACTTAATCTAAGGAAAGTTGGCGAGTTAGAAATATAAACTTGACGTCCCTATAACATTTAGTGACGTGATACTACATTACCTTTTCCTCCAAATCTGACGTATTGTCCTCCAAGGGCACATAATGTTTCCATGGAACCAAACTCCCTTCTAGAATGAAGCTTTCTCTCGTTGGTTTAGGCATCAACACGACCGAATTAGAAGCGAGAGCCCATTTAAGATTGGTAGCTACATCGTTACCCTCTACCGAAATTATGTACCGGTATTTTAGAAGCTCTTCAAGTTCTAAATGATTTTTTACGTAATCGGCGTAAAGTTCCTTGGACGCTTCTTGTACGATATGCCCTTCTTTAGTTATTCCGACGTCGACATATTGATGACCAGTGTACGAATAATTTGTCCAGCGAACCACGAGGCTCCATCTCTGACATTCTTTTGGGTCTTCAGTGCCAGATGAATCAGGGTCCAATCCTCGTCTCCAACAAGTATTTGTTGTGGCGCCCCTCCAAATTGCAACCGGTTTTATATCTAGAAAAGAATCTGCATCGTCGCGAGCCTGTTCTATGGATTTTAAATGTCTAGCCGAGTGAACAGGTAAAACAGTTGTCGTCCTATGGGAGTAAGGGAAAGGGAAAGAAAGACGGATGTGGTGAGCACTTATGCAACTAAATGAAGCGATAGACAATATCCAAGACGCACCTTTTAATCGGATCGTCGACGATCCTGCGGCTTTTTGATACGGCTAATGCTTTATGATTCACAGCGCAATCGCCATCGCATATCAACAACCGTAAATTGTCATAACAGCTGCCAAAGGAAGAAAGTCTATCCAGAAGATTTTTGTAGTCTTCTTTGTACCAGCACGCCTTACTAACCATCTTCTTGTCCAGATATCGGAGGGAATTGGAAGCCGATTTACAGGAATGGTTAGAAGGAGGTGCGATTCTCATTTGCAACTCCGTCTCATCCAAACTATGATCCATAGCTTGGGGATGGAAAATAAATTCTTTGATATCAACACCAAGTAACCCCCCTTTATCGGGCATTCTATTGCTAAGTAGCGATGCTCTGTCGCCACTAAACAACAACGAAGAGTATTGTACAAATATGGTAAAATTCACAAATACAGGCAGGAGGAGGAGGAGGAGGAGACCAATCAGACATTTACGTTTTGGGGAGGTACTTTCCATCTTATCTTTCTAATCTTCTGGAGAGAAGCAGGATTAGTTTGCACGATATAAAAAGGAAGATATAAGTGCTCATGTACGACCAGGAGACAACATGACAGAAACAAGGACACAGAGCTGCCGCGGAAGAGTCGGAAGAGGCAAGAACGCGAGGGAACACAACTAATGCGTTTCGCCACTGCTCTTGCCAAACAAAACTCGCTTCAGCAGACATTACACTACCTTCACGTGGGTATATCCCAACCTTGCTATCCCTGCTATGCTTTTTCAAATAAATAAATGGAGATAAAATTGAATTTTTGGGGCTCTACTGGCCAGACAATTTTTTGGAATTTCAATTTTTCCACAGGCAACCGTTTCTTTCTCCCGACATATCAGGATTTCTATAGTTGCAAGCGAGGAAAGGTACGCAAATAAACCCCGGATGCAACATCACAGTTGTTTTTTTGCGAATTTTAATTTGTCTGTGTCCTCCTTCCAGGGACACTAATAAAACATCTATCCAGTAGCGAAACACAACAAACTTTCTCACGTCAAATCTTCGCCTTTTGAACAGATGGTTAGAGAATTTTCAGCTGCCAAGGGGCCAAGGAAGAAGGTCAAGCATTTCCTCCATTACTTGTTGGTGGGGTCACTTTTCGTTTACTTGGTATTTACATCTCTTACGGTGTGGAATTTCACCGACATTTCAAAGTCATCCGCCTTTAGAGGGGCCAAACTATCTATGCAGGCCTTCACCTACGCGCCTAAGGATAAGCGCCTAGTTAAGCTTGCGCTTCTTAAAAAGAACCTTGCTGATGCGGTGCGTATGCATACGAGAAGCGGGGGCGATCAACAACGTCGCACAATTGTAAAAAATGGGAGAGATTTATACGCTTACGACGAAGGAGCCCTTTACCACATTAAAGACTGTAAACTTTGTGGCGAACACTACAACTTTTGTACCAACACCTTCACCGATGGAACACCTTCGTATCTAATCCAAATTGAATTACCGAAGGACACCTTTGAAAGAGAATGGGTGACAGTGATACCATTTCAGTGCAATCAGATTCCTGAAATTTCCTCTTTCAGCGAAGAAGGCACTTTCGTGTACGCAACCGACGCCCAATCAGGTGTTTATTTCGTAGGTGGAGAAAACAGGAAGTATCCTGTTCCGGCATGCCACCTTTGCTCCCCCTTTCCAAGTTCTTGTAAAACCAGCCAACATTTCATTGACTTGGACCAAGCTTCCAGCCCAGTAGTTGCTATTAAGAACGAGGTATTAGCTACTTACCTGGATGCGAAGCAAGATTTTTCATGTCAGATTATGGAGCGACTGAGGAATCGCAACCCATTGTCTGGAAGGGATTTGATATTCATAAGATTAGAACATGCCAAATCTACGAACATTTATTTCCGCAAAGGGAAACACCTACACGAGGTCAACGGATGTTCTCCTTGTAAGGAAAGCCCCTTCACCGTTTGCACGGAAAAGGCAGCCAGCGAGCTCTTAGCTTTGCCCACCTTCGAAGTCACGAAAGAAGACATGGAACTCGAGGGACTATCATTCTCCACGGCTTTCGAGTGCTCCATGTTACCTATGATCAATAAGAAGCGGGCGGCTATGTTCACGCCGTACAATTTGACTCCCGGAGGTGAGAAGGAAAGGGAGCGGAGGAATGACGTCGCAGGGTCTCTAACACAAGGTTTTTCTGCTCCTCTTGAACTAGGAGGAGAAAAATATTTTTTGGAGACTGTGCACCTTTTCCAGTCCATGGGATACACTGTCGATATCTTTACTGAATCTTACAACGTATGCAGGAGTAAAAAATGCATCCTCAGCGTCGCCGACGCCCTCAATGTGAATTTGGATCCTTTACTAATGCGCTTCTACTTCAACGTTAACTCAAAGGACAAGTCATTCGAGATTTTAAAAAAGTCCGAATACGACATATTTTTCCTCATCGGGAACGAGAAGATTCCGCAGTACCCGGGTGTTGGTGCTTACAACATATTTCAGTGCCAGTTTCCTTTCGATTTGGCGGCTGGCAATGTGCATGACAAGTCTGTCGAGGCCTTGGCTAGTTTTGACGTAATCTGGGTAAATTCTCACTTCACGCGCACCTGGTACAGGAAATATGTTAAACCATGGACTGATCGTCTTCGTGAGCAGAACTTGAATCTCTTGACCGCACACACTACAGGGTCCGGAAAACTTGGCGCGAACGAGCAATGGCGGCGTTATCGATGGCCGGAAGTGGATATTTTGAACCCACCTGTTGAGGTGACAAGCCTCCAAGAAGAAGCTCTTTCGGCTCCTCGTGATGAATGCTTCTTAGTCGTCGTATTAGGGCGCGTTTTTCAAGGCAGGCAGGCGAAAGGCCACGCCATTGCGATCGAACTCTTGAGATTGATAAGGGAGGAGAATCCAACCATATGCCTCAATCTTGCACTTGCAGGCTATGTTATGCCGGGCCATGAGGACTACGCCGAAGGCTTGAAGAAGCTGGGCGAGCTGACGAAGGTTGAGATCCACTTTAACGCTCAACGGGAAGAAATCCACGATCTACTTGACCGGGCTACGATCCAGTGGCATCTTACAGGTGCTCTCAACAACAACGACGATCCTGCCTCTTTCGAGCACTTCGGAATTTCTATAGTTGAAAGCATGGCAAAAGGATTGATCCCTATTGTTTTCAACAAGGGAGGCCCCCCTGAGATCGTCACAGCCAAAGTAGGGCGTGCGGTTGACCACGTTGACGAATTCACTAAGGCAACCGTTGAGGTATTGTCGATGAGCAAGAGAGAGCGAATTGCCATGGCAGAAGCAGGGATGGAACGGGCGAAGATTTTTTCTGAAGAAGCTTTCATTAAAAAAGGCAGCTACAGAACTTATCGTGGTTTGAAGGAACAAGAAATATTCCGTCGTTTACCGGCGATGGCATCTTGGGACATTGAGCCACATGCCCCAACGCGCGACCAAAGTTGCGGCCGGCGTTTTGAGTGCGCAGCGTTGATTGTCGAATTCAGGGATCATCCGAACTTCATGTTCTCGGTACACAATACCATGGCTAACTTAGGACCGGGGTGGAAGCTCTACGTTGTCACCCTACCAGAAGTCGTTCCTGCATTACTTGACGGAATATCAAAAGCGCTACCCAAAGCAAATATGAGAAATAATCCAGTCCAATCATCAGCAAGTCGTGAAGAGACAAGTTCTAGCTTGATGAAATTAGCCGCCTCTTCTGAGGATGGGTCAGTTGAGTTATTAACAATCGACGAAAGCATTATGATGAACACCGACCTATATAGCAAGATCTTCAAACGTCACGATTTCTGGACCTATTTCGAAAAGCACCAAGGGCTGCTCATCTTTCAGGTTGACGCCATCATGCTACCTAAGTCCAAGTTCTCTATTTATGAATTTGTTGACTACGACTATGTCGGCGCCCCTTGGTGTCCGGACAACACCATCTTGAAGCCTCTGCTTAAGGACAAAACGATTAAGTACCTTGTAGGAAACGGAGGCTTTTCCTGGCGTTCAACCCGTAGTATGCTAGAGTGCAGTCGAAGAATGGGAAATGATTCACCTTCATCAGAGCCAGAAGACCGTTTTTTCATTCGATGTTTCAGCACAGATGAAATGGATTTCGAAGTTGCTCCAGTTGAAGTGGCGAGAACATTCGCTGTGGAGGTGCCGTGTTGGGACTTGCAGGAGGAAGTCTCGAAAGGCAACATTCCGATTGGTCTCCATGCCACGTGGTACTACACGGATATGGAGCTCGTTGACGAAATGTTGGGGTTTTAGTGGGGTGAGTTTAGGGTTGTTTAAAGAATTAGAACCTTTTGGTAAGATATATTAAAGAGATGGTTAGGGTTTGATATTGAAAAGATTTAGGATTATTATTATTAAACTAGGGATTATTATAAACTCAATATTCTGCTCTCCGCCTGCTTTTTCTCCGTTTCTCCGTTTCTCCACCTGCGTTGTTTCTACCTGTGACAATGAGGCAACTGTCCTTGAGCTGGAGGCTTATCTTGCAAAACCCTTAGGTGTCGTTCGTCCAGACAACGAAAGTAAGTAGAATGTCACATAAGGTAATGTCTCCCAATACACCTTATTCGTCTGCCAACCCTTCTTAAAGTCGAGCTTGAGTATAGCAGGTGTCGGGCTTCGCCTCAAATACAACGTATATTCAGCAGTACCGAATCGTCTGGATCGTATTTCTTTAGCATCCTACCCTCAGGTTGTCTCTTGCTTTGTTTGGTGATTTTGGCCTTGCTGGGCCAGAGTGGTTTAGTTTTGGGATTGCAGATAGTCAACTATTTATCTTCTTCTGGCGAAAAATATCCCACCCATCAAATGCGTAAATAAGCACGTTAAATAAAGTGGTTTCAGCACTACTTTTCCAGAGAGTAAGAAGGAGCGAAGGGGACGGGATAATATAAGGAAATCTTTGAAACCGCCGCTACAGAATGCCCACTTCCATTCCCAATACTGCCACCCCCTTTGGACCCGCAATACACGGCCACGGGGACCTAGACGAAGATTAAAATTCCAACATCTTCTCCTCCTTTGTTCCCTTATGCTTTTCCACCGGATGTATCCTACGAGCTGGGAGCCCCCCGAACAAAGAACTGCGCACTTTCAAACCAAAGAGCTATATCTGCAGTTGCGGTGTTATATGAAGAAACCTGGAAGATACTACACAGGGACAATTAATGAGGATGCTGAGGAGGGTTCGAGGGAGACGGGAAGCAAGGAAAAGTATCTCGTCGTGTGGTCCACGATCCCTGCGACCGAAGGATCCCTTTCCGACCTGCGCGTGATTGACGTTATCAGGGAATTGGTAGATCTCGATTACGACGTTGACTTTATTTTCTGGAAGGACTCCGAGGGTAGCATGGAGAAAGCTGCTCTGAATGACCTTGGGGTCAAAAGGGCCAGGGCCCAGAATTCGGGTTTATTCTACTTCAATGGACAACATGATAAAAGATGAAGGAACAATAAAATAAAGGAAGATTGAAAAAATCATTAAAATTCGAGAGGCAGGCAAAAAATTTGCACTGCTTCACTGTTATTCTTCCCCATTCTCGCTCCACCCAACGGCTTCCTCACGTTCTGTTTTATTTCTTCTTGGAAAAGAATCCCATAAGCCCTTGCTGCTTTTTCTTGCCCTTGGCCTCCTCTTTTTTCTTCAATTCAGCCGTCGCCATGCTACTCCTAACAGGCATGGCACCCTCGATACCTTTGACTTTCTTCTCGGGCGTTACGTCCTCCCACTCCTCATACTCTTCTTCGACGGTAGTGGTGTGAATGTAGCCTTTATCATCCATTTCTTCTCGCTCCACATAGCGCTTCTTTGTAACTTTGCGCTTTCCACCAACAATGGTAGTAGTTTGAGTTGGCGAGTCCGCCTTTTTAGTGAAGCTGAAGTGATTGAAAAAAGTGATGGTGTGAGTATTAGCGCTCGACTCGTGTGTGAACCCCTCCCCCCTCCTCCCCCCCCCTCCCTCCTGATAAAAGTTGAAGACTAACCTGTCCATGGCCCCAACCACCGGCTCCTTCTTCTTCGGAGAGGAGAAGACTTCATCGTCATCAACGACTTCACCCGCATCGTCAGCCTCCGCGTCTTTCTTCTTTCTGGCCTTCTTAACCTTCTTGACCTTCTCGTTTTCATCGTCACTCTCCTCGTCTCCTTGGAATTCATCATCGTCGCCGCAAGCGCCCTCTTCAGGCGCAGAAACTTCACCCCCCCCAACTTCGAGAAAACCAGTTCCGTCGTCATCGTTATTGTCGTCGTCTTCAGAGTCCTCGTCGAACACCTTGCGCTTGCTCTTTTGAGCCTTGGTCATTTCCTCCTCTTCAGCCTTGGGCTGAACAGTACCCTTCTTCTTAGCGTCCTGCTTCTTCGAGTTCGCAAAAGAAATCTGTTTCTCCTTCTTAGGGCCTTTCACAACTGTCGTCGCAAATTTGCTCTTGCCTGCGGGCGCGGGTTTGTTGAAAAACTGTGCAGAGGGCGAAAGCAGCGCGAAGAGAAAAATTAGAAAAAGCAACAGACATGGCCGAATGCTCCCCACTACCCCACTCACCGCCTCGGCGGTGACCTTCGTCCTCTTTTGTCCAAAGGGGTTGGACTTGAGACCCTGATCATCGGGCTTGAGTGAACCAGAAGAAGCTGTGGCCGCCAACTCCCTCCCCCCCTGCCTCCCTATCGCCCTCTTCCTGCACATTTCGGCAGGCCTAACTCCGCCCTGACCGCATTCAATGGAGCTTCTCAACGCGGTGTAAGAAAGAAGTTCGAACAGTTCAAAAAAGTACCGCTGGCGGATCGTCGACAACCTAGCGGCGATGCCAAATAAGAAAACGCAAGGAACTCACCTTGCCCTCATCGCCAAGGATTTTCCAACCGCATAAACCCTGTCCCCTTCCCGACCGAGTTTCACAACGGTCCTCCCATCGTTTGCGCTCATACTCACATACGTGGCAGTGAGCTCGGAGGACTCAGACAGCAAAGAGGAGAGGAAGGAAGAAGCAGCGGTGGGGGTCAATTCGTATCGTGAGCAAATCTGGAGTATAGCTTGAGTTAGAGATATTTGGCGCAATGGAAAAAGCCTAGATAACCAGACCGGGGGTCTCAGAATGCGCAGCCGAGTCAGAGAGGACAGACGCGCGCCATAAGGTACGAATCATGGCCCCAAAGATGCACTCCCTCCACTTCTAAATCCATTTCCCCCCACTCATTTTTCTCCACTTACGTGACCCTGAGTGACGGTATCGCCCGAATCAAGCAAATCTGACTTAATGCACTCCCTCTGGGCTACCGTTAGTGACATGATTTACGACGAGAACTGAGAAATGGCAAAGGGAAATTCCAAGGATTTTGTGTGTTTTAGAAGGAATGCTCAGTCCAAACGCTATTAACAGCGCATCATCTTTCCGTCGGCAACGCTCATTTAGCTGTATGCGACGAGGCCAATAACATTGCTCAATTCTGGCTCCGATGTCAGTTTTCTTTCGGCGCTGCCTTCAATTACGCCTGAAAGACATTTTCGGGCTGTGTTTTGTTTGTTTTATGACTTACTTTTTGTCCGTCATGTTCTTCTCTAACTTTAGTCCTGTTCCTCCACCCTCGCGGGATCATTTCACGAATAATTTGAAGCAAAGATCTTATTCACACCAAGTCCATCGATCTTTTCAACACCAAACCAATTTACGCCGGAACAAGCCTATGTGCACGGTGAGACCACACCACTCGCGAGCGCCCCTCCATCTATATGCTAACAAACGCACGCCTTAATTCGTGTCCGCTCGCCAATAATCTAAATAGATGCTGGATGTTCTGCGGTATTTGGCTGGCATGGCCGATTCGTGCGTGTTCAAGGCGAAGGTGAGTCTGTTGGATGCATTCAATTGGAGCATGGAGGGACACATAAGCTCTCCACCTAAACTAACAAGTATGTCGACAAAGTGCTGTGTGGCGCCCTTCCCACCTTCGAATCAGCTGGGACGGCTCATTGACACAGCATGTCTTGCTCGAAGCACCGCCTGGCTCAATAGCTGGCACGATGAACCTGAAAACGAAGTTCTCTCGGCGTCAAGTGTTCGGATTTCACGGAGAAACTATCTTGATTCGAGGGACGTGCACATACGCTGGGGCAGTATGAATTCAAATACAATTCCTTGGGCCATAGATGAAGGCAGCCTAGTAACGACATATTCGACAAAAAGAAAAGACAAATCTCGTTTCGTACATGGGCAGAGACCAACCTTTTTCGGAGACGGTCCTGAGGAGAGGTAAAGCTGTTCATGAAAGAATTAGTTTTAGCCACGCACGTTCAGCTTTTCTCTCTCTAACCCTTCGACAACAGGTACTCGAGCAAGTATATTCATCTCTCACCAATTCTAGGATTCAATCCTTCCCTCGCAAGAGCTCCTAAAGAAGTGAGAGAAGTTTATGCGGATGCCAAGTACGTTGTTCTATCGCGCGCCACGATAGATCCTGGACCCTCACAATGCCTTTGGCCCCCGTTGACTGACTATGGCAAGGAATCGATCGAGGGCATCTTCATCCGCGAAAGGGTAAACAAGTTGAATAGACAATGCATTGACAGCAAGGCTGTGATTAGTGTAATCGACACCTCCTTCGAAGTTCTTGGACAGATGAGCTTGGACCAAGGTCAGCTGCCTGGAGATTATTGCATCTGCGACGGTAGGTTGTTCCAGGTCCATCCAGAGGGTCACGAAGACGAGGACGAGATCTTGGTGGGTTTCAATCCCGACCTGGGACGCATGAGTACTGAAGGCTGCGTCACAAGGCTTTCATTTGAGGCGCTCAATCTGGAAACGGCGGTAGGCGATGTGCCGAACTTGATGGGCAAGGTTTCTGCCCCCCTGGTGTCGGTCGTTTCAATCAATTCAAAGCCGCACAAAAACATGGGGCTGGCCAACGTTGGCGGGGTGATCTACGGCTTTGATTCTGTGGCTCCTGCCGTCACCTTCCCCTTGCTCGAGATTCGAGGAGGCGGATCTTACAGCATTTATGAACATGGTGAGGAGAGCTGGACGCGAGAGCAAGTGGCGATGATTAAGCAGTACTTCGCTAAAAAAAAAAGGGTCTTTTACGGGTGGGAGAGAGACTTTGACTCGGTGATGATAGCGGAGGAAATGTCAAACAGAGTTGTCTACGATGGCGTTTTAGCAACAATTGACATGAAGGGTTCGACGAGAAAAGGAGAAGACGCAGTGCATGGCAATGTACCGCCATTAGTCCTACCGAATGGGATGCTTTTGAACATCGGACATATTTATCGAGGGTACGGACTGAGGACGAATAAGGCCATTTTCGAACATGGGCTCGACCCACGATCCGGGTGGAAGACATTTCCAGCCATTCCCGCCGGTAGGTACGGGCAACTTTATCTCCACCATTTCATATTGATGGACCCTGCGCCACCCTTCTCAGTCCGTGGCATTGGGAAGGAGTTTTGCATCACAACACCGTCTACGAGTTTCTATCATAAACCCGAAGACAAAATTACAGGAAGCGCTCACAAAAGCAACCCCTTCTCCTCCAATTCAACCTGCGAGACTGTACAGTTTGTTTCAGGCCTCGCTCTTGATATCAATCCTGAGGGCGAACACGAAATTGTCTTGAGTTACGGAATCATGGATTGCGGTAGTGGCATAGTGAGAATAAGGCTCGACGACGTGCTAAGCTCATTACATTCTTCACAAAATAGTTATAAGTAATACGCTCATCAAATGCTTTAGAAGATAAAAAAGGATAAGTCACAACTTTAATTTTCTCCCCCCTCACTCAAATCCTTGTCGGTAGTATCGTCCTCGTCCTCGTCGGGCAGTTCAACGTCTGGCATTTCCACTGGCGTGGCGTCCACCGTAAGCTCCTCTCCGTAGAGCTCAATCTCTTCCTCTCTCCACTTCTCCTTCACGCCCTTCATGTAACGATCAAGCTTCACAGCGCCCACCCCTCCCCCGACGATCAAACCTCCAACAGCCAAGCTTGGCCCGGCTTCGACGAGTAACTTTCCAACCATCGCACCAGACACCCCAAATTTACCACGAGACCCCAAATCGCCTGTCAACTGCTTATCTGCCCCCAAATAAGCCGACTCAAATAGGTTGTACTTATCGACGGACCACATGAATTTCTTCACATAGCTCTCAGCTCCAGGGAGATGGAGCGCAGGAGCCGATGGGTCGTATGATGAAAGGGAAGGCGAGGCTACTGCGCGCGCTGGACGAGCGCTAGTAACGAATGCGGAGAGCACCAAGAGGAAAGTGAGGGATAACCTAGCAGCTTGATTGCTGAGCCGACCAAAGGCCCTTCGAAAAGAGGACCACAGGTTGAAAGGGGACCCTTTTAGGAGCCTCTCTAGCTGCTGTGGTTTCGAACTAGTGGCAGATGGGCTGCGCGCTACGCTGGCGAGGCTGGATCGCCTCTGAAACGACCTGAGGACACAATCCTGACGTGCCGTGTTAGGTGAAGAGGGCGAGCGGGCTCCCAGTGCACCAAGACCGGACTGCAGCCGATTGACATCACGCACAGCGATAGTTCCGAGAGTGCTAGGCACAGCAAGAAACGCACAACCGGGTACGACGCTGGAAAGAGCCAGCAGCAGCAGGGGAAATATCATCCCGGCCTTCATGCCGAGGTCGCTATTTTCGGAGAAGGAGAGAGAAAATGGACGCGTAAGACTTTGAGTAGGCTAGAGCGCGAAGACAGGTAGGATATGATACGACCCGAGATAAAAATTTATCGGCGGCTGGACAGAGGAAAATAATTGATTTTCTCTGGTTTACATTTTTGTCAGCTTTCTCTCTGACCTAAAAATCAAATTGGGCTGTTGTTGTAGATGTCGTTGATGACCATGCAGGCGTCAAAATTTGTAATGGCAGCCTTCTGCTTCGTGGCTTTCGTTTTTTTTTTACTGAACGACAACGTGGGGAGTGCCCCTGCAGCACCACCACACTCTGTAATGAAATACACCTCACAAACACCTTGCCCTGTCTGCCCCCCAACTCCCCAAAGCCCGCCTTCGCCTACAACCAACACGATGCCGCCCACTACCCCTTATAAAAAGTCGGGGTTTGATGAGATTCACCGAATCGCTTTCTCCAAAACTAAAAAGAATGATCTTAACGGATGGACAAAACACGAATTTGATAAGAGTACGCTTAAGAGTTGGGAGAAAGGAACTGGCGGATTAACGGTGAGCAATCGTTACTTTTAAGAATAACAAGTTACCAACTTTGGTTGTGGCCAGAATTACCCTTGTTCTCACCTTTTTGCTGTATTTCAGGATTCCGATCGTCTCCTCTTGGCTAAGTATTATTACGAAGCCAAAAGCGTCTTTGAGTTTGGCCTTGGCGAATCGACCAAGATAGCTGCCCACATCAATGTACAATTCTACAAGGGCATGGACACTGATGCGGCATGGGTAGGTAGTGCCCGCGACAACGCCCCTGATCATTTTCGCTTTGAGTTTGGCGACATTGGATCGACAATAGAGTGGGGGAATCCAGCGACCCCATTTTTGCCGAAAGCACCTATGGACTATACTATCCAGTCTCTCGCCACCGAGCCAGAGCCGTTCGATATTTATATGGTTGACGGACGCTACCGTGTGGCCTCGGCATTAGCAAGGTGAGTTGCCTTACGACTCAAAATGCAACATGGATACAGCTCCCCCTTGTATTCCTTTCCTTCCTTTCAACAATAGCAATCGACTAAGTTGCCTTCATCTCACAAACCGACGTTGTTTCTATCACAGCTTCCTCCATGCTCTATCCAAGGGCATGCCAAAGTCCCAGATAAGGGTGTTTATACATGACTACATGAATAGGCCTCATTACCATAAAATTGAGCAGTGGACGGATAGGGTGGAGAATGCTGAATTATTGGTTGTACTCAAACTAAAAGAAGGAGCCACGGAGGATCAGCTTGCTGCAGCGTGGGAGTCATTCGTA
Organism: Triparma verrucosa; assembly: GCA_030267905.1. Classification (NCBI taxonomy): domain Eukaryota; class Bolidophyceae; order Parmales; family Triparmaceae; genus Triparma; species Triparma verrucosa. Next base: position 22,437 of record BRXX01000075.1, on the reverse strand, counting down.
GAATCAGATTATTCCTAGTAATAAGTCGGAGTTGGAGGGGTAAAAATCAATAGAGGACAGAGAGCTAGAGAGAGCAAGAAAAAAAAAAGAAGATGAAAAGAAACCTCATTTATTTCTTCTTTCTTCTCAAACTGAGGTAACATCCTTAGAGCGATACTACTGCGTGAATCCCAACTACTGCCCCCGTGCCCCCGGGTATTATCTCAAGCCTAAAAGATTGGCACATTCTGGACATAGCAAGTAGCGTCGGCTACATCTATTTTGTGTAATCCTCTTTCGTTGAACAATATTATTGTTGTTGCCTTTTTGTCAAAACCCTCAACGAAGGAAGATTGGGGGGGGCACAGGGCGATATTTGGTATGAAGCGGCGTGAAGGTGCGTATCGGCGAGGTGGGGAGAGAAGAAAGGGTATCGATCGTTTTTCTTTACATCAACCCTGCAGGTTGGCCTCTTTGCATTTGTTGGTGAATTATTTTGTTTCTCTGTGGCCTACTGGGCCAGAGTGGTTTAGTTTTGGGATGTTGATGAGCCAACTATCTGGCGAAAAATATCCCATCCATCAAATGCGTAAATAAGCACGTTAAATGAAGCGGCCAGCCCACTACTTTTCCAGAGAAGAGGAGAGGATAAGATATTAAGAAATTCATTGATTCCGCCGCTCAGAATGCCAGCTTCCATTCCCAATACTGCCACCCCCTTTACAGCACACAGGACCCGCAATACACGGCGACGGGGATCTAGACGAAGATTAAAATTCCAACATCTCCTCCTCCTTTTGTTCGGCGTGATATTGATAAACCTTATGCTTTTCCACCGGATGTATCCTACGAGCTGGGAGCCCCCCGAACAGAGAAGCGCGCACTTTCAAACCAAGGAATTATATCTGCAGTCGCGGCGTTATATGAAGAAACCTGGAAGATACTACACAGGGACAATTAATGAGGATGCTGAGGAGGGTTCGAGGGAGACGGGAAGCAAGGAAAAGTATCTCGTCGTGTGGTCCACGATCCCTGCGACCGAAGGATCCCTTTCCGACCTGCGCGTGATTGACGTTATCAGGGAATTGGTAGATCTCGATTACGACGTTGACTTTATTTTCTGGAAGGACTCCGAGGGTAGCATGGAGAAAGCTGCCCTGAATGACCTTGGGGTCAAAAGAATCCTAGGGCCCTACCAGAATTTTATTTCTCGGCACCCCCCGTCCGATCTCAACGGCTATACCACGATTTTTGTGCGGCCGTGGCTTAATCCTAAGTTCATGAATTGGCTCTTGGACACAGTGAGGTAGGTCGTGAAGAGTGAAGCAGAGGAAATGTGAGACGGGGCAAGCTGAGAGAGGTTTAGTTCAGTGGCTAGGCATTGAACCACCCGTAAACGCGCTAGCTTTTTGGGGCTCTTATGTGGCTGTTGGGTAGCTGCAATAAATCGACAATAAAAAAGCAGCCGTTCCGTACTCCTTACCCATTCTATAATTCTGACACACAATACAATACAATCATTCCTTGATCGCTTTGATCGTCACAGATACATGAAGGACATTAACGGCGCAGTTAAAGTTATTTCTTGTACGGACGAGGACGGAATGGCTCTAAGTAGGCTCACCAAGGCGTTTCCCAAAAGCGACCTGGGCACAATTAAGAATTGGATCCTCCAGACTCGTCCAACCCAAATCCTTGGCAATGATACGGTGGAGTACTCAGAGGTACAATTCTCGAGTCTAGAGGGAGTTGCCCCACAAGTCAAGGAGCTGGTGACCCTCGAGACACTTATTTATGTCCTTTCAACAGTCTTGGTTGGTGCTAACAAGGGAGTCGTAGAGATGCTTCATTTAATGGCCCCTGCCAAGCCCACTTTACAACTTGGTTTCATCTTTCCAAAAATTAGACAGCCAAGTCGCAGCCAGGCATTTCATCAGAGGAAGGACATTCTATACATTGGGCACAATAGCGATGCGAATGAAATCGGCATCGCTTGGTTCTTGAGAGAAGTGCTTTCCAAAGTGCAGGACGGAAACATACTGCACGTCGTTGGCACAGTGAAAGTCCCAGACGAGTACTGCACGTGTTATTCGTTTGGCTGCGTCTCACAAGACTCTACGCGCGTACAGTGTCACGGTCCTTTGCCTTCTCGAGAAATCATGGAACTCACCTCTTCTGTTAAGGCGGTCATCAACCCAAGCCTTGAACCGACCGGAGCTGTGAAGGAAATCTGCAGGGCGATGGCAATAGGTACCCCTGTTGTCACAACTATACACGACGGTACGCTCGGGAGTGCCTTGGGAGCACACAAAGGCGCAGTGCAGTGCCCCTCAATGAATCCAACGTGTTTCGCCAAAGCCTTGAATAATTACATCAGCAACAAAAAAGACTGGGACATATCATCGCGTAAGGCGCAGGTCTTCGTGGAGACCCATTTTGGCGCGCAGACCTTCAAGGCAGAGTTGAGAGAGATTATAAAGGTTGCAGAGACAGCTAAGGTTAGAGTGCTCGTTTCTGGAGACGCCAGGAAGAGCGGAGAGTCAATGATGGCTCAAAACTGGCACATTGCTGACTCCTTGAACGAGAAGGAGGGCTTTGAAGTTTTGGTCAAGGGAGAACTCGACCCTCCCATAGAAGGTGTCAAAAGCTTTCTCGCAAACTCGACAGGCGTTTTCCCATTCCCGACAGGGTTCCAATTCAACGCGATCATCCGTCAGAGCTGGCCCCCTGATTTGACTACGCCCTCGCTTCAAAATTGCTACACAGGATGCAGAGTTGCCCAGTATTTGCCATGGGAATTCGGAAGCCTGCCCAGGGAATGGATGGAAGTGCTCGTGAAAAATAGCGACGAAGTGTGGGGCCCAAGCGAGTCTAATACGCGCGTATTCGTTAACTCGGGGATTCCACCCTCAAAAGTTCGCAGGGTCCCCTGTGGGATTGATTGCCACGAGCTCGGCCTTCCTTCCTTAATATTACCAGCGCCCGCTCTTGAAAATAGCGCCGGAAATGACGTCATTTTTGTTTTCTCTGGCGGGCTTATTCCACGCAAGGGGGTCGATATCTTACTGGAGGAGTGGAACACCTTGTTTTGCGCCGTCGACAAATCATCTAAACCATCTTCGTTGGGGGTAAAGCTCATCTTGCATACAACCTACGAGCTTGGATACGGAAAACAAGAAGTTGAAGAGATGGAAAATATCGTGCGCAAGTGCAATAATATTGAGTGGAGACGTAATGAATGGCTAGAGAGAGAAGAATACATTGATTTACTAAGGGGAGGCGACGTGTACGTCGCTCCTTTCAGGTCAGAAGGTTTTGGGGTGCCAATTGTCGAAGCAATGGGCCTAGGTTTACACGTAATTGCCTCAACAGGTGGCACTTCCGCAGACGATTACCTAACTAATGAGAATGGCTACCCTGTTCGAGTCACAAGCTCTGTGTGTCGCCACTATCCTTGCTCAGGTGGATCAGATCTCTGCGTTTTCCCCCCATGCTCAAATGGTAAATGCGCATGCAAGAATCTAGTCGAGCCACCGATGTGGTTTGAAGTAGAAAGAGTCGAGCTGCGACAAAAACTCGGCGACGCGCTGAGGGATGTCCTTGCTTCTCGGAATCAACAACAACAACAACAACAACAACAGCAACAGCAAAGGCATTCAAATTACACACTGACGAAATCAGCACAGGCCCATAACGACGTGGTCAATACGTACTGTTGGGACGCCATCTCCGAAAAATATGCAAAAAGTATAAAAGCAATGATTTCTCGGTTATGAAACTTGATTTTTGATTTTACTTCTTCAGCAAGTCCCTCAAACGTTGACACGCCTCGTCCATTTCCTCAACAGAAGCGGTGCTGTAAGAGGCCCGGACGAAACTGCTAATATTGGGCTCATCATTATTTGTCGGTATGAAGCTTGCTCCTGGAACCATGAGAACCTTTCTCTCCACAGCCTTGTTCATAATAAGGTCGTTTGAATCTTTCACACCTTTGAGCTTCATCCACAAAAACATCCCAGCCTTCGGCGACTCGAACTCTACGAACTCGCTCAAATGACGCTCCACTGACGCTACTAGTGCATCCCTCCTCTCTCGGTAGAAGCTTCGGGAGAAATTGGTGGGGGGTCACGTGTGAGTCAGATTTTGATATTTACATTTTACAGAGGTTGAGGATGGGGCGAGCGGCGAGAAAGTATTGAGAGAATTCAGACCATCCTCTCACCTCGTCACATCATCAACATGAGTTAAGAAGCCATCCACACCACCCAAGTGGTCAAATATCTTTGATACAACTGCCTGAGACACGCCAGACGCGTGCAGCATGCTGGCCTGCGTGTGTAGCTCTATGCTCTCTATCAACTTCGACGGTCCAGTAGCAAAGCCAACTCTAATTCCGGCCGACAGGAGCTTGCTGAAGGAATCAAACCGCAAGACTCTAGCTCCTCCGGCGCGTTCATCGATGCTGAGCAGTGAGGGACATCTGGCGGGGCCATCTGGCGACGAAGAACCCTCAAAGTCTAAGAAATAATAAGGATCGTCTTCTAGTATTATGAGGTTGTGCTCAACGGCGACTTGATATATTTCGTTTTTGCGAGCTGCAAGGGGCAAGAGAGGGGCAGGCAAACGGGCGCAATGAAGGTAAGCATCAGTAAATACTAAAGGACCACTTGCTCCATCCTGTCCTTCCTCGCAGCAGAAATAGCTTCATAATAACTTTATCATTCCCTCCATGAACAATAATCTCGCCGAACACAACTCAACTCAGCAGCAGCGCAGCTCACCTAGGCTCAAGCTCCCCCCGGAAGGATTGCTCCCTGTCGGGATAGTGTAAAGCACCCTCGGCTTCTTTCTCTTCGGGTTCGAAACCTCCCAACTCTCCAACACTCGCCTAAGGTCCGAAGGGATCATGCCATGCTCATCTGTTTGTACTCCCTGTAAATGTATCGATGCAGGACCAAGAAATGCCAAACTACCAGAGTACGTAGGACTCTCGACAAGCAATGTGTCGACGCGTGGCTCCAACAGCATCTCGAACGCCTTCGCAAGCCCGTCCTGGCTGCCGTTGGTGACGATCACATCACGTTTTCCCCTCTTAAAGTCCAACCCGTGAACTTTTGTCTGCAAACTCTTCAGATGCGACACAAGACACGGCAGACCGCGAGAAGCAGAATACTGCAATGCAGCTTTAGTCTCATCCTCGTCGAGCACCACGCCAGAGCCGTCCTTCATTTTGAGTTCTATACGTGAGATCGGGAAGGTCGTCGCATTCGGCATCCCTCCTCCAAGTGAAATCATCCCTTTCGTGGCAAGAAGCGGTTGCAAAGCCCTAATTGGGGACGGCCTTCTGGATAGCGCTGTTCGAGTTAGGGGAAAGCTTTCCCCCAGGCATACCAGACTACGACGGATCATTGCTTAAGCGCAGAAGTCGAGACTTCTACATAAGAAATTGAATTTTTTGCTTAAAAAATTCACTTGATCTCTTCGATAATGTCTGAAAAGCGCGCACTGGTCACTGGTATTACTGGGCAGGACGGTTCATATCTGGCCGAGCTCCTTCTCGAGAAAGGCTACGAGGTGAGTTCCCTTTGCAATTTTCGCTCCATGCCCGAACTTACCCCAGACCGTGTTTTGAATCAATCCTAGGTTCATGGAATCGTCCGCCGTTCCTCGTCGTTCAACACTGGCCGTATAGATCACATTTACAAGGACCGTCACGATACTGGCGTCAAGCTTTTCCTTCACTACGGGGACCTCTGTGACTCCTCCAACTTGATCCAGCTCATTTCCTCGATCAAGCCGACCGAGATATACAACCTCGGCGCCATGTCTCACGTGAAGGTGTCTTTCGACATGCCCGAGTACACCGCCGACTGCGATGGCATAGGCGTTTTGCGTCTGCTGGACGCCATGCGCTCGGCGGGCCTCCAGGACTCCGTCAAGTTCTACCAGGCTTCGACCTCCGAGCTTTACGGCAAGGTGCAGGAAGTTCCGCAGTCCGAGACTACGCCCTTTTACCCGCGCTCCCCGTACGCCGTCGCCAAGCAGTACGCCTTCTGGATGCTGGTCAACTACCGCGAGGCCTACGGCATGCACCTCACCAACGGCATCCTGTTCAACCACGAGTCCCCCCGCCGTGGCAGGACTTTTGTCACGAGGAAGATCACCGCCTGCGTTGCTAGGATCAATAAGGGGCTAGAGAAGTGCCTATACCTTGGAAATATTGACTCAAAGAGGGATTGGGGGCACGCGAGGGACTACGTAGAGGGCATGTGGAGGATGTTGCAGCAGGACAAACCTGATGATTATGTCTTGGCTACAGGAGAGACACACACCGTGAGGGAATTCGTCGAAAAGTCGTTTGCCTACATCGGCATCACCATTACATGGATCGGAGAGCGCGGGAGTGTAGAAGAAAAGGGAGTTGATTCTAGTGACGAGAGCCGCGTTTTGGTTCAAATTGATCCCAAGTATTTCCGCCCCACCGAGGTGAGTCAGAAGGCGTCGCTTCATGTACGATCCTAACAGACTCAGACACTTCTAAACATTAACCCTCGTTTGTAACTCCATATCGACCTTGTCGCAGGTCGATCTGCTCCTCGGCGACCCTGCCAAGGCCAAGGAAAAGTTGGGATGGGAGGCGACGACGAAGTTTGAGGATTTGGTGAAGGACATGATGGAAGCAGACATGGCCAAGGTTGAATCGGGGGACCTCATCTCCTAAAACAGCGGCGCATCAGAGGCCACGACGATGGTGATTATTTTATGCAAAGGTGGGCCAATGTAAATACAGTTGAAATAGAACAGAACCCATTTTTTTTTTGTGGTTAGAAAATGGACGTTTTGTGCCTTGGTGTTTATGAATGATTCTGGGCACTAGCCTCACAACATTGACCATTTTATGTCAAAACTGTTCCTCCAAGTACTTCCTCTCATTTGATTTTGGGTACCCGTGAAGCCGCCTGTTCCGGACGTAATGAACTCACTAGTGTTGCTGGGGGCTACGTCAATTGAAGGGAGGACAAGGCATGCGTTATGGTTAGCTCTTCGCGAAGCATTTCTTATGCTCATGTAGTAACCCAAAAGTACAAGAAAAAATTCTCTCGCTCTTCCACATCTCATCTCACAGCTCACCTTGGTCGCTGATAACTTTCTCCGCGATGTCCCGCTTTTTTCGGAGCGAAACCAAGTCGCAACTTATCCGTCGTACTCGTTCAACATCCGACTCCCGCTGTGCGTCGCGATACCAAGCCGTGCGCTTGATTGAATCCATCGTCAGGGCGACTTTGGAGCTCGTCGCCTTTGATAGCGTTAACCTTTGTTGCGGATCAAGGCCCTTCAGAGGGTCGTTGATGGTGCCCTTCACAATATCTCGGCAAGCATCCGAGGAGACAGCAGAGACTTCGTCTTCATTATTGGGAACGTAGTTCAGAGCATTTAAGTACCTCTCGGAATTGACATGGACTCCGCAGGTAGTAGCAAACTTCACAAATCCTTCAGCGCCTACAAATTTGTAAAGACCGCTATGTCCATTTCCGCCCCCGCCCATCACAGAAGACGTGGTCGACGAAATTCCATCCCTAGTGTCGCTGTTGAGTTCCTTCGCTTTAAAGAGGTTGGTCCTACTTTTCACCACATCAGTACGGTAAATGATTGGAGCGGAGACAAAAGAGCGGAAGTTCGCGATTTCCTTATCCTCTTTCATTGACGTGGTGCAAACTGAATCGAAGACAGCTGAGTCCTTTCTTTCACCCCCCTCGTTCCGGGTTCCCTTCTGTCCTGCCCCCCCCCCCCCCCCTTTCCTAGAGCCACCCGAACTGTTGAAGATAAAAGAACGGTTGTGATCGTTAGATAATAATTGCGTCAGTCACAGCAAAAAGAACCAACTCTCACCTAACACTAGATCTAGACGCAACGGCTGTTCTCACAGACGACCAATGGCTGCCAGTTGCGAAAGAATGGGTGGCCTCCGTGGACGATGAGCTCTTGGCTCCAGAGGATGTTGACGGAGCCCCAGCTGCCAATTTAAGTTCCGAGAGGGCAACCTTCGTCTCGACTTGAAATTTGCTGCCGTAGCCACTTCCAAAGAACCTTCGAGCTCTCTTCGCGAGCTGGACTCTCGCTTCTTCGTTGAAATAAGATTGAGTCACGTCGTTCAATACATCCTTGCTTCGTTTGAAGTTTCCTGCTCCAGCTTTTCTCACCGGAGCCAGTTCTATGGGCTTGGCAACGCACCCTCCCAAGTGAGCTTTGCCAGACCAAGGGTCAAACCTTAGCGCAGTCTCGCCGCAGCACGGATAGACGCCCCAGAGCCCAATGTCTGCCTGACCGTCGAGCTCTGCAAACGTTGCTGGCTTCGGGTGATAAAAGCCGCTGTTCTCTGAATCAGCGGAGACAAGCGACCCGTCAGTTAGCCTTAGCACGTGGACAGCAGCCCAAAGCATCCAATATATTTCAACCCATTCCATCCTCTGCCTCCGAAGACTGGCGACGAAATTGGTCAAGGACCAGTGATCGACGGGTTCACACTCAGGGCCATTGACTTCGCCGCGAAAACCAACATCTGGAGATTTAGTTGTTCTGAACGGGAGGGTCAAGGGGGTGAGGGAGGATTAGATTGCAGAGACCGGACGACAAATTGAACTGAACCCTGTTAAGTCGTGCATCAGTCTCACCTCTGACATCTCACAAATCCCCCGTTGATTGAGAGCTCGCTCTCTGGAAATAATCGGTAGCAGTATCGGCAACATATCAGGCACGACGAGTTCGACGTCGGGTTGGGAGCGCTAGCAGTTGGCGATTCGTCGCTCTTGTTGTTACTGTTGCCGATGCCGTTGCCGCCACCACTGCGAGGGGTCCGCTCGCGGAAGTCAATCTCAAGGCGCTTTTTGTAAAGCCGGGGAAGCAACTTGCAACTTTTGTCGGCAATTCCAACCAATTTTTCGGCGGGGCAGAGCTTGGCGAGTTTGGCACAAAGCGTATCAGAAATGCAGCTCAAGTCGACCGGCAGGCACAAGATATCCCCCAAGTTCCTAGCCATGTAACGAAGACAAGCAAGCACCAGGTCCTCCATCTGCAAGAACTCGCTACTTATTAGGATCGAAACAACAGTGTTGCTCTCTAGCGGAGGAGGGGCCTCGGGACTGTTCATGTACCGCACCAAAAACTCAAAGATGTAAACGTCACAATGAACGCTTATGTCAATCTCCTCCGCCTCTGCTGGCGGAGGAGAGTTACCCGCGTCGGCATCGACAGACGCATCAGGAATGAAGGCCTTGAAGTACTTCATGTGCCGGAGCAGCAATGAACGGCTGCACTCAAAGTCCTTCGTCATGCCTCTGCTCTCATCGTGGATGTGGATTGTGATGGAGTCTTCACCCGACCTCAACGATGTACGCGTTACCTCTGCCATTACATATATAAGAGACGAGGTGTGTATGGGTGTGGGGGGGGAGGGGCGTCGCTACACGGCGGCAGACCCGAGCGCTGGTACAATCTTGAGGACCTACGTCTTTTTGAGACTTAAAATTGTAGGGTTGACTCAATTCCCTCTTCCTGAGAAAGGAACGGGCAGCAATTTTTCAGCGGTTGCGGAACTGGATAACGACGAACGGACACAAATAAAAGTGCTTCGCCCAAAATCGAAGAATGCGATTTGGAGGGAAAAAGAGGGAAAAAAAAAGTTATCTAGGAAAGAGATCCTTCAACGTCGAAGTGAGTTTAAATAGTATAACATATTACGAACACGTGTTTCAAACAGATCCCGCTGGAAATACGTTTTCTTTGCTATTGTGCGTTCTGAGACCACTTTAGCTCCGCTGATCCTTCCCGCCCCCCTCGGCGGCTACTTCGCTGTTTACCCTCCTAATTGCAAACTTAGCGCTCTAACCTCTCCCACACAGGACATGGAGCGATCTAAAAGAGAGAAGTCCGCCAAGGTTACGAAGCGTGCAGCTATTCGCGAGGCGATCAAGGCAAAGAGAAGTGGTTTGGAGTCGGGTGGAGGTAGTGCTCTAGGTGAGAAGGTATTTTTCTTTTATGTCATGCTCTCGCGAGTATGTTCTTACTCTCCCCTCTCGCCCACCTGCCTCAAAGATGACTACACCGTGAAGGACGAGGGGGCCGTCTATGACGAAGTGGACGAGACCGAATATGCGTCCCTGGTTGAGAAGAGGCGCCAACGCGAGGACTTTGTTGTTGATGATGATGGGCTAGGCTACCACGACGACGGAGAGGAGTTTTTCGGAGACAGAGAAGGCGATGGGAGCAAGCAGGCTAAGCAGAAGAGGGGCGCCAACGCGACTCTCGACGAGAGCACTTTGAAGAAGGCGAGAAGGATGAACGCCCTCGCCAAGGAGAACGAGGAGGGGGGACAGGCCAACGCCAGTTCGATGCTCAGCTTCGTGTCGAAGACCACCGCCGGCGACGGCACGGGTAAGGTTAACGTTACGGCCGCAACGCAGAGGAAGGTGGACTTGTCCAAGAGCCTTGATTCAATGTTGGATTCGATGGAGACAGTGAAGCCGGCGAAGAAGGCGACGAAGAAGAAGGCGAAGGTGAGCAAGACCAACCGCAATTCCCCGAGCGCTGGCGCACTGGACGGATTTTACTCCAGTCGATTTACCACAGCCGCCCTTCTCTAACACACGCACATGCACATGTAAACGCACCCAACAGGTCGTCAAGAAATCTACCAAGAAGGCCCGCCCAACATTCGAGGAGACCATGGGACTCAACGTCGAAGAAGATGCCGACGTCGGTGAAGACATGGACGTCGACGACGGCTTCGGAGCCAACGACGACGGCGACGAAGCTATCTACGAAATGCCGTCCTCCTCGGCATCTCCATCCCCTCCCAAGCCGACCAAACGCCTGAGCTTTTCGGGAGCTGAGGCGACCCCTGGAGCTGAAAAGGACGCCGCCCCTGCGCGTTCAAGATCTCGCTTCGCAGTCCGCAGCAACAAGGTCTCTAAGGCGACCGAGGCCGCCTTGGAGGCCGGCAAGAAGGCGAAGCAGGTGAGAACTTCGAAGTTGGAGTATCCTCCAATCAATCCTCGTTGTCGCTGTCGCTGTCTCATGTCCTCTGCCTACTAACCCACCAACTATTATTACACCTCTCGCTCGTCGCTTTTAGCTCCCCCCCGCGCCTACGTCCTCCAACCACGGCGCGCCCTCCTCTTCTTTCTCCACGAACCCCGATGCCATTCAAGACGCCTCCACGACCGCCGCGACCACCGAGTCCAAGGCCTGCTCTGCCGCCACCCTGGCTTCTGCTGCCACGGTCAACCCGGACGGCTCGACGAGTCTTTCAATGTTCTGGCTCGACGCTTACGAAAAGAGGGGCACCGTTTACCTGTTTGGAAAGGTCAAAGCCGACAAAACTGCATCCGGCTACGTCTCGTGCTGCCTCGTTGTCAAGAACAATAGGAGGAGGTAGGAAAAGTCAGGACGCAACGAAAACAAAAAATTGTAAATCCCCTATTTGCTTAAACGCCCTCTAACTCTAACGAAACCGTCGTGAACTTTATAACTTAGCATGTTCGTTCTCCCCAAGATGGGAAGTGATGGGACGAGGGCGAGCATGATGGATGTGCACAAGGAAATGAAATCCGTTCTGCAGCCTTCGTGCATTCCCCTCAAGGGGGGAGCGAGCTGGTCTGCCAAGAAGGTGACTAGGAAATACGCCTTCGAGTGTGAGGGCGTTCCCAGGGACGAGGTGAGACGAAGATGTCGAAATAAGAAACGAAGAGATTGAGCATAGCGCCATCCACCATCTCAGCTCCCGGCCTTGCTAACCGCCATCTCGCCCAAAACCTGCCATTCGTTGCAGACGGAGTACCTGAAAGTCGTTTACCCTGCCTCATTCCCCTCCCCTGACGGCTCGGTCTGCCGCGAGGGCGGTCAGCACTTTGAGAGGATTTTCGGTGCCAACACTTCGACCCTCGAGAACTTCATCATTAAGAGGAAGCTTATGGGCCCGTGCTGGATCAACATCAACTCCCCCGCCCCCAACCCCAGCTCAGTCTCGCACTGCAAGATCGAAGTATTGGTAGAGAATCCTAAGAATATCACCGTCACCACCGAGCCCCCTCCGCCTCCCCCCATCGTCACGATGACACTCAAGATGAAGACTGTGGTCAATCCCAAGACACACTCTAGTGAAATCGTCTCCATATGCGCAATTTGCAACAGGAAGGCGGACCTCGAGAGCTCGTCCACCCCTTCGCCCAACGACCTCACCCAAATATCGCTGATCCGCCCGCTAGGCCTCGCTGCTATGGAGCACCACATGAACGGGTTTCCCCACGATCTCGATCAAGAAATCCGTTCCGTCATGCCGGCTCTCAAGAAGAACTTGAACGAACGCGCGATGCTCTCCCGGTTCATGTCCCAGGTGCAGCAATGGGACCCGGACGTCTTCATCGGTCACAACGCTTGGGGTTTCGACCTTGAGGTTCTGCTTTCTCGCGCCACGGAGCTCAAAATTCCCACGTGGGATCGCCTCGGTCGCCTCCGCCACACCAAGATGCCCAACAAGGGCTGGTTCTCAGGAAAAGACTATCTCATCGCCGACGTTTTGGCGGGCCGTGTAGTGTGCGACACCTACATAAGTTCGAAAGAGTTGCTTAGAGAAACCACCTACTCCCTCACCAATCTCAGCGCTACCCAGCTCAAGGAGAACAGAGTCGAGATCGAGCCTCAGGATGTCCCGCTCTGGTTCAACTCTTCCAAGACCGTCGTTCAACTCGCCCAGCACACGCTGATGGACACTCAGCTCGTGCAGAAGCTCAGCATAAAACTTCAGATCTTGCCACTCACCCGCCAACTTACGAATATCTCGGGCAACTGCTGGGCGCGCACCATGAAGGGAAATAGGGCGGAGCGAACTGACTACCTCTTGCTTCACGAGTTTCACAAACTCAAATTTATTTGCCCAGACAAGCAAACCTACGAAAACAAGTCTGGCGGGCCGAGAAGGGAGAAAGCCAAATACCTCGGAGGTCTTGTCCTCGAGCCCAAGAAGGGCCTGTACGACACCTTCATCCTGCTTCTTGACTTCAACTCTCTTTACCCGTCGATCATCCAGGAGTACAACCTTTGCCATACCACGATGGACTGGAGCGGCCACCACGCCAAGATGATGGCCGACAAGGCTTCCAGTGGCGTTCGCCGGGGTCCCGGAGGCGGCGAAGACGAGGAAGGCGCCGGAGAAGTGGAGGAGATTGTCGAGGATGACGGTGCCCAGGCGAACGACCTCCCCCCCCTTCCCGAAGACGGGATCGAAACCGGAGTGCTCCCCAGAGTCATCAAGACTATTATAGGCAGGCGTGGCATTGTGAAAAAGATGCTGAAGGCGAAAGACCTTACGAACGAGAAGAGGAAGGAGCTCGACATTCGCCAGAAGGCTTTAAAACTCACTGCCAACAGTATGTACGGATGTTTAGGGTTCTCCTTTTCTAGGTTTTACGCTCAGCCAATCGCCGCCCTCATTACGGCCATGGGCCGCGAGACCCTCCAGCGCACGGTTGATATAGCCCAGGAGTCTGTCGGCCTCGAAGTAATCTACGGAGACACCGATAGTATCATGATCAACACCAACATCTCCGAAGTCGAGAAGTTCGACGCCGTTTTCAGCCTGGGAGAGAAGGTGAAAAGGGAGGTCAACAAGCTTTATAAAACCCTCGAGCTCGAGATCGACGGAGTATTTCGTTCGATGCTGCTTCTCAAGAAGAAGAAGTACGCAGCTGTCACGGTCGAGAAGGGACCCGATGGAAAGCTGATCGAGGACAAGGAATTGAAGGGTCTTGACCTCGTGCGTCGTGACTGGTGCATCCAGTCGAAGGATACAGGGCGCTATGTCCTCGACCAGATTCTGTCCCGCCAGGAGAAGGAGATCGTCGTTTCGTCAATCCACACCCACCTGGAGGAACTTGCGGTCAAGATGCGCGCCAACGAGCTCCCCCTCGACAAGTACGTCATCACGAAGGGATTGAGCAAGCACCCCAACGACTACCCGGACTCCAAGTCCCTACCTCACGTCGGAGTGGCGAAGAGAATGCTCAAGAACAAGAAACCCGTCAATGTTGGGGACCACATCCCTTACGTGATATGCAAGGAGCCCGAGGTGGAGGCCGTCAAGGCGGAAGACGGTGCTCCTGCCCCTCCGAAGGTCGTGAAAAGCAGCAAGAAGAGCATTGTCGACAGGGCCTATCACCCCGAGGAGGTTGTGAGGAGCGGTGGAAAGCTCGTGATCGACGTAGAATGGTACCTCACCCAACAGATCCTGCCACCTAGCGCCCGTCTTTGCGAGCCGATCGACGGTACCAGCAACGCCATCATGGCAGAAAAACTCGGCCTTGACACGCGAAGGTTCAACCAACGATCGGCGGACTCCGACGACAATGTCGGGTACATGCCCTTTAGTAGGCTGCCTGACGTCGAGCGCTTCGCCAATGTTGACAAGTTCACCGTCTGCTGCGCCGCCTGCGGGGAGACAAACGAGTTCAAGGGCATCTTCGACTTCGACGAGAAAGGAAATGTAAGGAGCGGCCTCAACTGCCCCAACTCCAAGTGCACCAGTCCAGCGCTCTGGGGAGAGCCCGACCACTACACGTGTTACTCTAGGATCAGCAACAGCCTCGAGCTCAGCGCGAGGCAGATGGTTACAAAATACTACGAGGGAGAGCTTCGTTGCGACGATATGACCTGCGGCCTTGTCACCAAGCAGCTCAGCGTCTGCGGTGCGTCGTGCCTTGCGAGGGGATGTCACGGAAAGATGGCCCCCACCTTCCCGGAAAAAGACCTCTGGACACAGCAGCAATATTACAAAAGTCTGTTCGATTTTGAGCACTGCGTCAAGGACAAAGCCGTCAAGAACCAAGACGAGGAAATAGGCTACACTGCCAAGGAGCTTGAGGGCAGGGTCGTAAGCGAAGACAAGAATCTCTTCAGTTACTTGTTATCCTACGTCGAAAACAAGACGGACATGAGCGCGTACAACTTTGTGAGGCCTAGTTTGTTCAGCCTCTTCTTCAAATCGGAGGTGGAGGGCGCGAGCGCCTCCAATTAGATCAAGGAAGAGAGGATTAGTAAGCGATTGGTCAGAGGGAAGTGAGAGACGATGGGATGGGGGTGAGGGGTGAGGGGTGAGGGTGACAGGGGGCAGGTGTGGAGAGAAGGGAGGGGTTGAGAGGGCGTGAAGAGCAAAAAGGGGGGGGGGGAAATAGCTACGAGTTTTCTGAACTACTAAAAATGTTTTTTCTTGTGAAGTGCGTTGGAAGTTAAAAACAGTTTACTACTGGTAGTATTTTTCAAAAAAACGCAGCCAAAAATTTTCTCTTTTGTTTTTGAAGTCTTGTCCTGTCCTCGTTTGTGTGTCGACCTTGTTTTTAAGGATTGTTGTCCAATCCACTTGACGAATTCAATCGCCAGTTTCCAGCAGACTCGAGGACAATGCTAGATAATTCACATAGCAGTCAGTACCCCCCCCCTCCCCTCTTTAACATCCCAACCTGAAACAACTCTCACTCTCACTCCCTCAACCCCCTCATCCATTTTTTCACCCGCAAAACTCCCGAGCGTTCTGGAACATCTTCAACCAAGGTCCGCTAACATCCGCCCCGGATTTGTCCTTCTCCCATTCCTCCGGCATCCATGGCCACTGCCAGCTCAAGAAGCACCTCTCCGGATGCGGCATCATCGCCAAGAACCTTCCATCGTCGCTGGACATGGCAGCGATGCCGTCGCGGGAGCCGTTCGGACAGAAAGGGTATTCTGAAGTTGGCTCATTACTGTCGTCACAGTACTTGACGGCGACGAGATTCTTTGCGACTACGTCTTCGTAAACCTTGTCGTCGGGGAAGTAGAACTTTCCCTCTCCGTGAGCAACCCACACTCCAAGGGAACTTCCTTCCATCCCCTTGAAGAATACGCTCGGAGAATCTCCAATCTTGACAGAGCTAAACCTACTTTCAAACCTACCCGAGTCGTTATGAACCAGCCTCGGCTGCCTCTCTTCCTCAAGGACGTCCCCGGAGCTGGGCACCCAACCCATCAAGGCGAACAACTGGCAGCCATTACAAATCCCCAATCCAAAAGTATCCTCCCTCCTCCTGAACTCTTCAAACTGCCTCTTCAACCCTTCGTTGAACTTGATAACTCCGCCCCATCCCTTCGCGGAATCCAAAGTGTCGGCATAGCTGAATCCGCCGCACGCCACAATACCCTTGAAATCCTTCAAAAGAACCTTGCCGTCCAACAAGTCCTTCACGTTGACATCCCACGCGTCGAACCCAGCGGACATGAACGCAGCAGACATTTCGCGGTCACCGTTCGTCCCTTCCTGCCTTAAGATCGCGACCTTGGGTTTCGATGCGGACATCATGAAGGTCTCGACGGTCGGTTTGACTTGGTAAGTTAGTTTCCACTCGGGGGTCTTACGCGATTTGAGCCCGTCCTGTTCGAGCTTGACCAGCGCAGGATCACGTTGGCGCTTTTCGAGCTGGAACGAAGTTTCCTCCCAGACATCCCGTAGTTCCTGCACGGAGCTTTTCACCTCACTCTTGCCGTCAACGTTGATGCTGACGGCCGAGGTGGTGACAGTTCCGATGTTCAAGCACGGAACATTTTTGGCCTTGAACGCTTCAATGACCGATTCGACATCGTCTCCCTTGACTTGCATCACGAAACCAGCCTCTTCATTAAACAGGCAACTAACACCGCCCTCTCCAGCCGTGTCCGGAACATCAACGTCAAGGCCGCAATTTCCGGCAAACGCCATTTCGAGAAGGGTGACGATGAGACCTCCATCGGACCTGTCGTGCCCAGCTAGGATCTTCGAGTCGGCGAGAAGTTCTTGCGTGACTATGACGGCATTCTTCAAGGTGGCGAAGTCTTCTACATCCGGGGTTTCGTTGCCTACTTGGTTGTAGCATTGAGCTAGGATGGTTCCTCCTAGTCTGGCCTTGCTCTGATCCCCGCAGGGCACGAAGAGGAGGCGAGAAGAACTGTCAGCCTTGAGGTCCGGAGTGACGGAGAGGCGGATGTTCGGGCAAGTTACGTAGCACGTCAAGGAGAGCTCTCCTGGGGCCTTGACGACCTCGTCCCCAACCTTGGCCGCCATGCTAAGAGAATCTTTACCGCCGTCGATTCCGACGCCTAGGCTGACGAGGGCATCCTTGAGAGCGACGCAGGCGTCCCACATCTTCGCACCCTCCCCGGCCAGCTTGGCAGCGTACATCCAGTTGCCAGATGCCTTGATATCCTCAATGGCTGAGATTTTCGCCCACATGATGTTGGTGAGGGACTCTGCGACGACCATGCGGGCCATGGCGGCTGCGTTGACGAGACCTTTGATGGGCTGCTCTCCAACGGCAACTACCGTTCCGGTAGTTCCGAAGTGGGAGTGGGCGACGACACCGTTGTTTGCGAGGGGGATCTGTAGCGGCCCAACGCAGGGTTGCTGGGCGATGAGGCCGGTGACAGATCTGTCGACTTTGTGGACAAGGAACCTCTTGGAACCGACGGCGAGGTTGCGGAGAACCCTGTCGAGAGCAGTAGCGACGGTGGCGTCGCTCGGGAAGACAAAGGGTTTGAATGCGTCGCCGGGAATATGGGAGTCCGTGAAGGTCTTGGGAGGAAGGTCGCCGAGAACCAGCTCGAGCGGTAGGTCAACGGGGGTAGTGCCGTTGGAAGAATCCTTGACCACGACCTTTCCATCACCCGTAACCTCCCCGAGAATTCTATAGGGGCAATTCTCGCGATCAGCAAGAGCGCCAAAGAGTTCCTTGTCCTCCTTGTTGATTAGGAGGGCGTTGTTCTCCTGATACTCGGCCCCGAAAATTTCCATCACACTCATGGTCTCGTCACCGACGTAAACCTTTCGAATATCGTATTCGGCCCCGGCGGGCTCAACGATCTCCTTCAGGACGTTTCCGTTACCTCCAGCTCCCTGGTCGTGCACGGAGACTATGGGATTCTTGTCGCCAAGCTCGATGCAGGCTCTCATGAGCCTGTTCATCCTGTTCTCCATCTCGGCATCGCCACGCTGGACGGCGTCGAAGTCGAGGTCGGCGTTAGCAGCGTCCTGCACCCTGCTACTAGCGGCGCCGCCGCCGACTCCGATCCTGTAGGCGGGGCCGCCGATCTTAACGACGAGCATGCCCTTCTCAGGACTGCCCTTGACGGTGTGCCTACCGTCCATGCTGCCAATGCCTGCCGAAAACATGATCGGCTTGACCCACTCGAAGCGCTCGCCATTCGGAAGGCGCTGGCCGAAGGAGCGAGTGAAGCCGTTGATTACGGGCTCACCGTACTTGTTCCCGTAGTCCGAGGCGCCATTGGAGGCCTCGACCTCGATCTCAAGGGGAGACGCAAGGTTGCTCGGATAGTCGAAGGACTTGTCCTCCCACGGCAGATCATAGTCCGGAATATTCAGATTTCCTACGCAGTACGAGGAGATACCTGCGACGGAGTTGGCTCCGCGGCCCGTGGCCATAACGTCACGAAGGCGGCCGCCGGTCCCAGTCTCGGCGCCTGGGAAAGGAGCGACACCGCACGGGAAATTGTGGGTTTCGGCAGTCAAAATTGGGTGGAGGGTAATATTCTAGTGGTGCCGCGTTGATGCAGTAAGAGGTTTAGAGAGCGTAAGATTATTGGTGTTAATTAAAAGGGCGGGAAGGGGACGTTTGCGAATTGCAGGCACATCGAGTCGTAGGGAGGCTTGCGCAATATCATCAGCGGGCCGGTTTAAAGGACCAGTCAGACGACGATGAAATAAAATGTTCTTCTTCATTCTCGGTTGTGTTCACTGCGTGGTTGACGCGAATGGAGGAGTTGAACTCACCTCAATTTCCATCTTAGAGGGCCCCGAAGGGTCACTGGAGCGCATGTAAGGAACGTTTTCGTAGCCCCTGATGGCAGAGGAATTGTCGTGGAATGCGATGACGCTGTTCTTGTTGCTGGTCTTGAGAGTGTCCTTGACCATCCTGCACAGAAGAGAGTCAGAACTAATAAAGTTGTAGGTGACGGCGGCTTACGAGACGAAATCACGTGATAGTCACCGGCACTCACCTAAACAGCGTTTCGCTCTTCTCCTCTCCGTCGATGATCATCTTGCCGCCGAAGAACCAGTGGCGAGAGTGCTCCGAGTTGGACTGGCCCATGTCGAAGCACTCGACGTCGGTGGGATCGCGGCCGAGCTTGTTAATGAAAAGGTCAGTATAATAGTCCAGGTCCCACTCGTCAAATCCCAAACCCTTCTCGCTGTTGATCTTCTCCAGAGCGGCACGGCCGTCCCTCATGATGGGAACAGTGGTGACGGGTTCGGGTGAGACGCCGGCGTCGAAAGACTCGATCGGCTTCTCGTACTCCATCTCGGTCATACGGTCGTGGAGCTGAGCCTTGAGGGCGTCGAGATCTCCGCCTTCAAGGGACCCAATGAACCCGTAGCGAATGGACTTCTCGAATCGAGTGACGGTGGTGATGCCACACTGCTTGAAGATCTCACAAGCATTAGAGGAGAAGGCGGTGCAGAAGGTCAGCCGGGGACCGAACTCCACGACAGTCGTGTCGCCGGAAGAGGTAAGAGCGGGGGAGGAAAGCTTCGTGGAGGCCTTGTCGAAAGTCTCAGAAATCAACCACTCGACACGACGTCGGCTCTCAGATGTCAATTCACCATGCTCGACATTGAAGCAAGTCTCGCGGGTGACGCTGGACAGGGAACCGGAGATCGACGCGCTCAGCGTAGCGACCACCGAGGCGGGGAGCGGAGGAGCGGGGCGGTAGTAGTGGGAAATTAACATGGCTGTGGCTGTCAAGAAGTCGTCAGTACGGGAAAGAGGAGATGAAGGACCTGGGTTTGACGTCGGTTAGAAGGCCGTAAGCGTCTGCTTGCCGGTCGCACGCACACCACGCTCTCCCCGTAAAGTTAAACAACGCACAAAGGACAACCTGCACAGCCTCTGTGTGCACCTTTTATACTCAATGATATTACGTCGTTCGTGGTGGTGGCTGAGAGGTGCTGTCAAGCAGCCCACCGAGAGAATCGAGAGCGCTTTGCAGTCGTCATCATCATTGATATTCAACAAGTGCCGGCAAAAACGCACAAACCGATTCTCACTATCTACACACCTTTTTTCAACTATTGGCTGGAATGTGAGCTCTGTCTGCCCAAGGAGCAAATCCCCTGTAATCCTGATCTTCATCAATTTTGATTTTGAATTTAAAGGAAATCCTCCCCTGCGCAGGTTGCAGAGTTGATTAGAACTTTCCTTGACTTACCTTGCAACCTTATCACATCCCGCCCTCACAAACACGCCCCCCCCCATTTCTAGGCGTAAAAGGGACAATTTTTCATTTGATCAGTTTCAATTGACAGGTTAAAGCTGCTGCTGCCCTTTTTTATCCAACACACAAAGAATGAGCCGCCCCCGTAGCAATTCTGCAGGGGGAGGCGACGTGCTTGAGTTCGAGTTTGCGCCGGCTAAGCGGGCCCCGCCGAAGTGAGTGACTTTAGACCTTTAAGAGAAGAAACCTTGAGCTAACACTACCCCTCCCTCGTCCCGAACCAATCCCCCAGACTAAGCAGGTTAGAATGTCTTCGACCGCGCGCATCCCCCGAGCTCACGCGAGAGACCCCAACAATATTGTGCAAACGACACTAACACCCCCCCCCACTCCCCCAATGCACAGCTCCAGGAAAGGCTCTGATCGTGGCTCCTCCACGAAGAAGCCTACTCCCACAAGGCCACCCCGATCATCATCTTCAAACTTTTCAAGAAAGTCTTCCCGCATCAACAACAGCGACACTTCGGACACCGAATCCAGCTCCGGGGGAATGACTCGCGGCACCGCAGTCGAGGCCCGCTACCGGGGTGGCTCGAGGCACTACCCCGGTAAAATATCGAGAGATAACCGCGATGGCACTTACGACATTGATTATGATGACGGAGAGAAAGAGAAGGTAAGATTACTTAGGAGCAATTATTAGCTGTTACCCGTAGTCACGCACACGGGCACTTCGAACGCCTTGGGCCTCTAATATTTATTTCAACCACCACCTCCCACCGCCAGGATGTTAAGAAGTCGTTCATTAAGGTTCTCTCTTCATCCTCGCGGTCCAAGTCTCCTCGCTCGAAAGACTCCTCCTCCCAATCGTATTCTCGCGGAGACGCCGTGGAGGCAAGGTACAGGGGAGGCTCTAAGTACTACCCGGGAAAAATTCACAGAGATAATAGGGACGGGACTTATGACATCAACTACGACGATGGAGAGAAAGAGAAGGACGTAAAGGTCACTCTGATCAAGGCTTTGAGTGCAGGCTCACCTCGTTCACCTCGTTCTCAGATAGCCGACGAGGAGCTCCAGCGAGGCGACACTGTTGAGGCACGTTACAGAGGAGGTGCAAAGTTTTATCCCGGAAAGATAGCTAGAGTCAACAATGAAGACTCTTACGACATCGACTACGACGATGGCGAAAAAGAGAAATCTGTCAAGCGCCGTCTGATCACTAAAGTGAAGGGCCGCAGAGGCCTCAAGCACAGCCCGAGAGAAGAGATTGACTTCAGTAGGGGAGACAAAGTAGAGGCTCGCTACAGGGGGGGTTCCAAGTACTACCCCGGCAAGATCAGCAGGGACAACCGCGACGGGACCTACGACATCGATTACGACGACGGGGAGAAGGAGCGAGGCGTCGCAAAACGCCTCATAAACAAAATATCTGGCGGCGGCGGCCTGAAGCATTCTCCAAGAGGCACATCACCACGTGGTGGTGCCGAAGTCAGCGAGGTAAGGAGTTCGAATTTGGAAAGGAATATGAAAAAAACTAATCTAACTGTCGCCCGGCACTATTTTTATTCACAGGATGACACTAGATTGAGCAGGGGGGACAAAGTAGAGGCTCGCTACAGGGGGGGTTCCAAGTACTACCCCGGCAAGATCAGCAGGGACAACCGCGACGGGACCTACGACATCGATTACGACGACGGGGAGAAGGAGCGAGGCGTCGCAAAACGCCTCATAAACAAAATATCTGACGGCGGCGGCGGCCTGAAGCACTCTCCAAGAGGCACATCACCACGTGGTGGTGCCAATGACAGTGAAGACGAAACCAGCTTCAGCAGGGAGGACAAAGTAGAGGCTCGCTACAGGGGAGGATCAAAGTACTACCCCGGCAAGATCAGCAGGGACAACCGCGACGGAACATACGACATAAACTACAACGATGGCAAGAAAGAACAAAGCGTTAAGGGAAAACTGATAAAGAAAGTAGCCAGCAAAAAAAAATCAGGGAGAACTTCTAAAACTCCTAAAGTTGGCAATCGCTGCACCGCTCAATTCAAGGGGAAGGGGAAGTTTTACCCTGGCAAGATTTCCAAGGTCAACAGTGACAGGACGTTCAACGTAGACTTCGACGATGGAGACAAGGACAGATATGTCGAAATGAAGTCGATCAAGCTGGAG